>CAJQZN010010068.1:0-19726 GCA_907164685.1 Colias eurytheme | reverse complement strand
AAATCCGTAACCCCTCTATAATCGTTCGTGTTAATTGGTATCTACTAATTTGGAGATTATTAATTTGAACACCCTTAATTACAAAATAATTGCTATTTATTATGTTACTATATACTAATATAAATTACTACCACATGAATATTGAACTTTGAACAATCACAACACCCGATGTTAACTCGATACGAAGTGAACAATATACAAAGGTTTATTGTTGAACCTCAACTTCCTGATACTCTATTAAATATAACTAAATAATAATGATTACATAATCCCTATCACTAAATTTAGACACGGGTCGTGGGTATAGAATAACTTATTAATACATAATAGAATAAAATGTAACTGATCCTTGTCAGTAGGCGGAAGCTCTTGGAAAATCTATTATTGGTGACCTTATTAACGCAGATTATAGCAGTAGTTATTTGTTTGTCTCTTACTTTATTTATCTGTGTGTTTGTAACTGCTAATGTCAAAAATTGATACACTGGTGTAGGTCTTGTAATGTAGTTGTTATCGATCCATTTGAAAGTAAAAAAAAATACATAATATAATAGAGTGTAGAACACTAGCTTTCAAAGAAAAAAATCATCAACCAATGGAGTGTTCTGGTAATAAACTCCAAAGAGATCCAGTTGAATTGAGAACCTCCTTCTATGTTTTGAAGTCGGTTGAATACACTAAAATAAAATAAAATATTCAAAATCCTACATTGATATAGACACATTAAATTCAGTCCCAGGCAACAGCTAGTTTCACTTGCAATTTCAATTATACCATTGATGATTTCAATCTCATTGTTTGCAAGCATCGATCTACGCTGGATAATTCTCTAATAATTAAATATTTCACAGTGCTTTTTAGTAAAATTATCAGTTGTAATATAAATAATTCCATTCACTAGTATATGTAAATAGAACACAAAATATTTCTATAAACAAAAATACAATTCCTTTGTTTGACTCGTTACCCATTAAAGTTGTTAAACAAAATAACAAGAGAGCATCGCAAACACATCTTCAAATAACTCCCTGTATTGTAGAATTCCAATCTTTTGATCCATTACAATTTTATTTACAATGGGGTGAAAATCGAACGACCTCGACGTAGATATTCGATTTCAAAGCTTTGCATTTCAATCATAATCATAAAGGCAGCTGTATTTTTCGCATGCTCCATTGATTTCGAAACAAATATTATTTTTCTCTGTTTATTTATCTTAATTTTCTTTGACGTCTGACGCTTTGATACAGAGACAATTTAAATAATAAATCACGATAATTGCAATATATGCCATGTCGTTAACTTTTAATTGAGAAATGCTTTTCATGTTGCCATACCGAAACCTAGTGTTTAACTGTTCGAAGTTGCCGTAGGATAATATTGTATTATATTATCTTTCTTTTACACCATCATTTGCTTTAATATTCGTAATAAGTTATTCACCTCCAACGTATCTAAAGTTCTGAAAGCATCAATCTCCTTTTGTTCTATATCTGTTCTTATATTTTACATAATTTGGATAATATTTCAAACCCAAGTGATTATCATTGTTGAAGCATTTTTATACAAATTGAGAACAAATTAACGCGGCTGTCGAAACGCTCAACGGTCCTCACATTTCAGTGCTCAGGTGTTCCAACTTCCCTCTGAAGTGCTCTTGAAACATCAACAACTGTCCACTTCTGTGTGAGACAAGCGAAAAATATTTGCACCAAGTTCTTCTTGTTATCAACACCCGATAAAACCACCTGAAATATACGTTGTGGATTTTGCTATCGTTCTTTTTATGGAAATGTAATTTTTTTTTCGTTTGTTTCAATAAAATGAGTCAAGTTGAATTTATTGGAGTTAAATAGTAAATATTTTGTTACTTTTAAAATAACACGAGTTTATAAAGAGGTGTGGATCTTATTTGTGTTCAATATGATACTGCAGGTAAATGCCCCCGTAGAAATAATATATCTTTCATATATTTAAAGACGAATTAAAAGTAGATTTAAATCCACTTAGGAAGAAAGAAAAAATGTACGTAAGAGGCGTTTAAATCGGCCGCAAAACGTCACAAGCGGATGTAAGAGTGATGAATGAAGAACAACTCAATGGTCACATTATTTTGTAAAGAACGACTCTCAAAGCTTTGAGAAATGAAGAAATTGCGGAAATACTTAATATTAAACGTTTTCATTGAAACGATTTTTCATTTTAACCTTTAATTATAAAGTATAATCAAGACATTAGTAGCCGGTTTATGAGGGTGAAATGTTCTCCATTTCACATTTTAATTTTCTTATGAATTAATACATATAAGTCTTTGAAATTATTCAATTAGCCACATATAGTCCAATGTAGGCTTTGAATTCATTAGAATTGTGTATGTTATTGCTGTTATGAATAGTAATATTAATTAATATTAATATTAATACTTATAATAAAACCCAGCGTAAATTAATGATAGTAACATCTTTATTATAATCATTTTGGAACATGCCAATGACAAAATATTTCTTCAAACAAAAACAAAGTACGCATAGAAACTGTTAGCCCTGAACATTTAAATTTTTCACAAAAAATATTTATTAATAGGGCCCACCCCTATGCCCCAAGGTAACGTAATTTTTTTATGAAGCCCGCAAATTGCACACTTAAAAGAACCTTAGGTGAGTCGTGATGAAACTCTAACTTATGCAACAGACAGAATTCATCTAACGAAGGGGTTTACGAATTATTAAATTACTCGCTTGTTTCGGCGCGAATTTACAAAGCTAGTCCGAAGGGTATTAAAAGTTAATATTGCGTGTTTTGCCTTAATTTTGCTATGTTCCAACCACTTAATTTACCGTTTTCTCCTTTTATGTTAATTTGATATTTTGTAATTTAATAATTTATTTTATGTCTTTCTTTGAAATTTTAACTTTGAAGATCAAGTTGAAAAGAAAAAAATTGTATAAAAAGTATTAATTGTAAATAAGACATTGACAATTTTTAAAGAATGGAATTCGTCTCGTGATCAAAATTTTGTATTCCATAAAAAAATCTCATTTATAAAATTTTGAATGCTACAAACTAATGCTACAAAATTAAGATATAAAAAATATGGTATTGTCAATTGTCTTTTATATCATAGTATAGAATATAAGAAGGTAATAGAAGAAGCCTTTTCTAATCTAGAAATAGGTTCCTGAGCAAGGTTGGTGTATTTATGACGAATGTATTCGATGCTTAGCGAGCGTTGTAAACCATTTGAAATTTTATATAAACGATTTGGGTTATTATAAAATATATACAGTAACTAAAACATGTAACGATACATGATAAGCGTTGTCAATTAACATGGAAATCTAGTAAATTAAGTTTAAAGTTCTTAGTGCTCAACTTAGATGAAGTTGCGAACCGAATTAAAACAATTTAGCTAATTTCAGAATTGACAAACTTTAATGGAATTTGTATAAATTATATTCCTAGAATAATACCATTAAGTATTATTTTTATACGTATATTTGTGTTTATTGATCTGATAATATACTAACGACCATCTATTAAGTAAATGATTGAGTTTTTCTATTTAAAAAGGTCGCACTTTAAAAATCTTATCTATGACACATGAAGATTTCCTAGTGTAGCGTCGTAGCTCGCAGCGTAGAGGCATAATCGTAGCGAGCAATAAAAGGAAACTTTTTCACGGAATATTTATATGAATATCGTTCTGGCCATAAACAGGATACGGGAAATAAAAACGGGTGCTTCGCCTTTATGTACGCCCACAATAATTTCAATTTAGAGCGCACATCTGTCCGGGCCAGCGATTGTGTATAATCCTTTGTTTGTTTACGGGCCGGGTATGGTTATGGTCCTACCAACATGCAGAAACTTCAACCCAAAGGTGGTATAATGCGAGCCAAGTTTCTAAACCATCTCTATTTCTTCAATACGCTCGGAAATTTTGCCCATTTACGTATGAATGTTGGATAATTTTAAGTTTCTACGGCGGTTCATGTAAAAGGTTGTCTCTGGAGTGTGTACGGGGGAATAATCAAAAAGTTACTTGTCAAGAATATGTAACTACTTTATTGTTCATTTATATAATAGTTTAGCGTACTTGTGAAATATATATTCAAAGGGTTGTGCATTGGGCGTCCCAGATGTTTTTATAAATATTAGCATAAAACTTGAAATCGATGGTAAATGCCTAGTAATATCAGTAGAATTAGTCAGATAATTTTATTTTTAATTTTTTTGCAAAGTAAGTAGGTAGGTAGTTTATAAAATTCTGATTTTGCTACTAAGCTATATCATATAGTGAGCGCTTAGTATAGATAGTATATTTTCTTATTTAGTTCGACATATTATGTAACATGTTCTTAAGACAGTTATTGTTTACTTATAAGTTCGCACATTCGATTTGCGTTACAACTTCCAATTAATGAGAAATAGATTGAGGGATGTGAACTATTTCCAAAGGGATGCGTAGTTAAACGGAATCTCACCCACTATGTATGTTATACATAAACAACTAAAATACTTTGTGATGTTTATACGAATTGTTAGTTTAGTTCCGAATCTCAATGCGTTTCTACTATGATGATATTATAATACCTAGGTTTATGTAAGTGGAGTCTATATAGTGTGAATTTTGCCAAAAATAAAAATACTTAATCACTAAATCGTGAAAATAAACTCAAACTCAAACATGTATTTATTAAATTAGACTTAGGTATTCTAGAAGCAAGCACATTTGAATTGTCATAACATATTTTAACATTTACCACCGATAAAGAAAAATCAAAACAGTTAATCATACTTAATTACATTGAATACCTACGCAATGAACCACAAACAATAGCCACAAAGTACAATTTTAATTGGATTGAAACATTCATAATTAAATTAAAACCTAATAAAAGTTTTGTATCTTATTAAATTCCTTAATACATTCTCAGAGCGTATCTAAAGCGATTCATCACTGCAGCTTTCATTCATTTCCAGTCTCTCAGAAGAGCGAAGGAAGCACGGAAATATTTTAACAACTTAAAGAGTTGAGCCATTTTAGCGCATGAATAAATACTCTTAATCTCGAGCACAGAGCGCGCTTTGTCATTAAATTTTATAGGTTAAGAGTCTGTAAACATACCGACTTAAGTAGGATGGAACAATTATAACAACGAGCTTACCCTGAAAACATGGGTAGGGTGTAGTACGTACGTGTAGAATAAATAGCGCCAAAATTTCCTACAAAACTAAAATGAAATCCCAAACATTTTCTGCGGTTTTAACATTGCTAAAAAGTAAAATGAAATCTGGTTAAGGGAATTTGAGGTTTTCAAATAGATATTTAAAACTGCGCAAATCTTCCTTTTTCCATGCGATTGCGTTTAAAATTGTTATCCAATATACAGTTTAATATAATAAAGCATTGGGTTCAAACTCTTTAACAATAAAATAAACGTTCTGATTGGAAGGGAACTATGGAATATATAAATGTAAATAACTCTATAAATTATTAATGAAACCAAATTTAAATAAATTCATTCCGCAATGCAATGAACGTTATAGTTAAGATATTAAATTGTTTGGTCTACGTGCTAAATTTATAAAGTAGCATGCAAAAGCATTAAAATAATTTGATTAATTTAAATGTTACTTTGTATATTTGGACATTTGTTTAATAGGTTAATTTTGCATACATTTAAATGTATTGCTACTACATACTTTCTATAATACAATAGCTATGTCAGGCATGAATTTATTTCAATATATACTCATTCAGGTACTGAGAATAACAAAAAATCGGCCAAGTGCGAGTCGGACTCGCGCACCGAGGGTTCCGTACAAACCTGCAAGGTTTGTTACAGCTTAAAGGTATTATAGACCTGAGTATTTGGTATGAATTTCAATTTAATACCTCTACGCGTTTATGAGGAAATGGGTAGTAAGTTTAAAATTATTAAAAAAATATATATTATGTGATGTAACTAAAAATTTATGGTTTTCGTAATTTTTCCTTTATCTATGCTATAAGACGTTGCTTCGTACCAAATTTCAAGATTCTGAGTTCACGGGAAGCACCCTGTAGGTTTTGATTCCCTTGCAAGTGTCGAAAATTTGCGGCATAAACGGCTGTATCTTTTGATTGCGTTGGCTTAGAAGTTTGATTTTTTCACAGCTTCAAGGGACAGTAGACTTGAGTAATTGATATAAATTTCAGCTTCATACCTCCACGCGTTCCTGAGAAAAAGGGTCTTGACAGACGGACGGACGGACAACAAAGTGATCCTATAAGGGTTCCGTTTTTTCCTTTTGAGGTACGGAACCCTAAAAATGAGAGTGGCTTTATTCCTAATCTTCAAAAATATCCGTTCTATTATAAAACCTTCAATGAAATACACAGAGTGCAATATCTAATCATATCGAGAATAGAGAAATAATAGATACATAATTGAGTGCTCAAAGTTAGTATGCAGTGCCAGTTACAATTTGCACTGATTGCAGAAATAGATTTTTCATGTTGGTTATTGGAGCCTGAAATTGGCTGGCTAAAGACGAAGCATTTCGAATAAATAGCTAGTTCATTTTTATTGAAGTTCGATGCTTTTGTATCAATATTGTTTGTAATTTCCTGTCTGATTATAGATAGGCGTAAAGTTAAAATAATGTACTTATTTTTATTTAATGATAATAAAATGTTAAGCCATTGACATGTTTTAAATTAAACTAAATAAAATAAGTAAATTAAATATGAAATCAAAATGTTATTTATTACTTTTACATACAAAAGGATTGCGATGTTCCTTTAAAATGAACACGAAGGACAATGGTAAATATTGTAATTAATAAATCTTCTTTGTTATAGTTTACCAGGTAGACTGCAATTGGACCAGGTAGACGCATTATTTGTATGTTACGTTAATTTTGATTAAATATTTATTTCTTAAATTGATTATAGTACCTAAGTATATCAAATTAAATGAGGTTGGATATTGATTCCATTCTTTCAATTTAAAGGTATATAAAACTTCCAAATCGTTGAATGGTTACAAGAAACAACTATAAAATATATCTATCATAATTAAATTAATTAAAATATGCATTTTCGAGTAATTCTCATTGACTATGCAAGTTGTATACCTACCTACTTAAAAATAAATTTTCATTTCGAGGTGAATATTTCGATACGGTAGAAACGTGCGGAAAACGATTAGAAACCGTAAAGCTAGGGCCAAAAAGGTATTACCTACACATAAACGGAAATCGAATAGCTCGTATAAAACCCAGTTGAATACAGGTGAACAAAAGTAAAATATCGTCCACTGAGAAAGCGTAGAGAGTCGAATTTACCGACAAAGCCGCGAACATCTTGAATTATTCGAGTGTGAAGTATCGGTCTGGACTTAAGCATCGAAAATTTTACTCTTTTCCACAAAACACCGCCTCCGAAATATAAGCCGATATTTTATTTTCTGTCGCGTTCTGCAGTGTTAGGAGATAAAATGTAACGATACACTACCCACTACAAACATTTTATTAAATGTACTTAGTTCAAGATTTGACATGGAAATGGAAATAAAACATGAGACTTTGCTCCTAACAACCAAAAGATGCTTGTTATCTGCTGATCGTTGAAGAAGAAAATAGCGAAGAATCTTCCTGAGATTTATTGTATTAAACAATACATGTCATCCATTGTGTAATCGATTTATTGAATAATAACCTAATAGCACAGAATACTTAGTATCTAACTTAATAGTTATTTATTATTGACTCTATCTACATCCTTACAAAGAAGAACCAAGCGTTTTTTCCATTCTACAAAAAATCGATAAACATCGATAGCTAATAGGTTCATAAATTTTCATTAACATTGTCTTATCTTCGCAATAACTGGCGTATAACGGTACCGCAAATAGCTTAACTAAATTGTAATAGTGAATAGACATTGGATTTTACAACGCCATTACTATAGCAATCCACTGGGTATCATTGGATAAATATACTCTTTTATCTTCACTTTGGAAGCGAAAGGGATAACTTCTATGTTGGAATTAATAAATTGTAGTTGTTATTAAATTTATTAGTAAGAATGATGACTGTGTTTCCAGTTTACGTAGTTGTACATTGAAAATATACTTACAGTAAGAAACGAGACTCATACGAATTTATAACATAGTATAATATAATATAATAGCCAGGGATCAGGTACATATTTAACGGCGAAAAATTTTCGAAATCGTCCCTGAGATAAGCGCGTGCAAGCAAATAAATAAACGCTGCAGCTTAATATTATTATAAGTACGTATATGTATATCTATACATCCATATTCATAAATCATTATTCATAAACTAACAATGTAAAATTTGATTGTTTGCTACGATTTCATGCACAAAGTACATGACAGATTTTAAAGTAAATACTTGTACACTATTGACTACATAAATGCATAAAACTGTGTATAAAATATTAAATGATACATTGCTTATTCACCGTGATATTTTGTAGCGTAAGCAAACAAAATATTTGATATGTGCAAAGTTCTCAAGTAAGATAGTCTTCGTATGAGTTGGAAACGAAAAGTTATTGCATACACATATCTGGTAACTCGTCAGGCTTCTCTCGTACTTGGAAATTTAATTTATTTACATGAAGTAGTTACATTTAATAAGTTTTTTTTTTGTGTTTTATCTCAATATGTCTCATGATTGCATAGTGGATTGAGAGAGGAATTATACAATGTTTTTCTTTATCATTGTTTTGTATTTCATACTTGGATAATCCGATTTAGCTCTTGCTTTTAAATATATAGGTCCTTGATTAATGTACAGACCTAAATAGTATTTTAATAAAATAAGCCATAGCTTTAAGTACCAATTATTGTAAGTCAAATAAATGTTTAATTTTCAAAACAACCGTGTTATAAATTGTAACGAACAATACGTATGCGGTGGGAAACTGGAAACCGTTGATCATAAAAAATACAACACTATTTCCACTTTTTCAATCGGAAAGTTTTAAAAGCGACCCTTTCTCAGGTCTTTTTATGCCTTTTTTGTACGCAACAATAGCGTAAATGTACCACTTCTCTATGAATAAAATTATTGACGAAGCCTTATGATGCAAAAAAGCTTTAACTCTATTGTATGCCCTGTAGTAGAGTGCGAATTTTTTTCAACAGTGTTCGGTCAAGTGCCGCTTAATATAGGTACTAGAGTAATTGAAGTGAAATGAACTTTTTATCGGAGTAAAGCTTTTTATTTTTGCTTTACGTTGTTAAAAGGTATGTATTTAATAGTATATGGATCAAGCTATTTGAGTGTTTCCTATTACGTAAAAATAAATTAAATAGACCAAAATCTTTAATCAATAAAGAAGAAAGATTCAATTCTCCATTTGATTATAATATATTTGTTGTCAAGGTTCTTGTTAATATGTACACATAATTATTCCGCCCTCACAACTATCGAGTAACATTGGCTTCAATTACTTAATTTTCTACCTAAATTTAAAAAAAATTAAGCATAGAATTAAGTAATAGACATGATTTTAATAAACAACAACAACATAATTTTAATTCTAAACACAGACTTGGAATTATTTATTCATTTATAACTCATATAATATTGATGTTTTGCATAAATCTCAACTCCTTGTAGAGCTATAATGGTGTATTAAGCGAGATAATGTTGTTATAATGTAGTATTTCAGCTTCGTGAACAACAAATTGAGTCTACAAGTGCTCAATTTGCGTTGGAAAAGACGTTTAACACATATTATATGTATAACAATTTTATTATTTTAAAAACAAATAAGCAGACTTTTCTGACATGAAAAAATTCTATTCTCAACATTGAGTACAATTACTACGTAAGGAGAAGACACCGCCTACGTGATACGTCAGTTATATTCCGCTCAACAGAGGTCAACCGGCCACACTGCACTCAGTCGCTTAAGGGGGGTTAGGCGGTCAGCGAAAATTCAGCTATTCGGGCCTGAGGTAAGCGGTGAGGGGGTCCGCGTTTAGTATGGAATCAACGTGCTCGAAACTAAAAATCGTAAGCGCCATTCACATTCCTATCAAAAAGTGAATGAAAATATTTAGTATTTTCTAAATCTAAAACAGTCACGAAATCGAGAAGGTAAATACCTATGTTTTTGTGATGTTATACGAATTATTATCGTAAAATACGGTTGTAATGAGCATTTATATGATATTTTAGAGGTAACTTCAGGATTTTTTTTTATCGAGCAAAATTTTTCCAATCGTGTTTTGGAAACAGTCATCCCATCACACATACGTTCTGTAATACATATTAGAAATTGCAGTGCGAAAAAACTTCAATATTTTCAATTATAGCTCATAGAAAACAGTCCATTTTGCCGTTTTCACCTACTAAGGGCCCTTAAGCGCGATGGTCGCGTTCATGTCTTGTTTGTTTTAAAGCAAAAAACCATGAAACTCACCAAATATGCTCTCGAGTGTGTTACGATACGATAGACTAACAATTCAAGTAATGCGGCAAAGTGTAAAGAAATAACTTTTCATCGGTAATTAGCTAATCGGTAACTAGATAATCATTTTTAAAACTTGGTTCGAGGAAAATTTTTGGCGGGCGCCATTTTGCGTCATTTGTCATAGACATAAAAATTTAAGAAATGGCATTGGGTAGGAAAGATGTTTAGATAGTAATATTAGATGACGTAAATTTTTATAGTGGAAAATAATAATTTTACCCATATAGAAAATAATGTACTGTAGATATTATTAAAAAAAATGGTTAAATCATGAAAGATGAAAATCCTTTGTAAAAACCTTTGTATCAATTTTTTTGTTACATTGATTGGTTTTAATTGATAAGTTTATTAATAATTCCTTTATAAGATTATTTATATATTTTTTTGTTAAATTGATTTTTTTTTAATTGATTAGTAATAGGCAGAATATTTACAAAGTGTCGCCTCTATAGCCGATCGAGTCGATGACATCGCTTAATCTGTGACTCATTAGCCGCCCCGCGCCGCCGCGGCCGCGCTTGCAGCATAGATTTTGTTCGTCGTGTCTTCTCTATACGTAGTAATAATAGCTCAATGATTCTCAATTGAAAATTCAAAAGTTAGAGAGGGCTATAAAATATATAACGAGAATAAAAGTAATTTAATAACAACAATTACTTGGTTTTTTGTAAGCTTCCATTTGAACTACCGATAATTGTTCTTTTTTTTCATATATCGTATTTAGGGTATTACCAAATTTAGGTATAAGATTAATACGAAAATGATAAGCCGGGTATAATCCTTCACAATCCCAATTTAGGCGAACAATTTAGGAGGATGACGGCGATAATAGTTGTGATCCGATTAGTGAAATTAGTTCCTGACCCATACTTGCGCTGCCCTCATAGTTTTGTACCTATATCTCCATATTAATTTCCTAAGTTTATATATAAACTATGTATATTTGTTCTACTATCTAGTTCACGCGAGTTGTTGCATGTAACTTAGCCGTAATATTGACTCCGAACTACTTTTCGGTTGAACGTTCAATACGCTCGTAGGATTAGCATAAAGTTTTGTTTATCCATATGGTTCTTGATTATGTAATATATCTACATGCCTTGTTTACAGCAATTCATAGTTTGTTTTAGCATATTCAATGTGTTTTTAAATAATACATGTTAAAAAACAAACAAGTTACTTTATAATCACATAATGAAAGATTTTCGTTTATGAGATGTTACAAATAAGTACATGATTTGACACGTGCGTCAAAACTTATCGCATTACAGAAGATTAAAACAAAACGAACATTAATTAAAATACTCATAACAAACAAAAACAATATTCAAGTTTTGATATTGTTATTTATTATTCTACAAGGTGTAATTTCAAGGTGTACTTATTTATGCATAAAGAAAAACTACGCTTTCTTTTAGAGTAGTATAGATGTTGTCGGTGTTTTTCAGGCCCCAAATGAAATATTGTGTTGTTTACTCTAATGAGGTTCGGGCAGGTTAATTTCGTCCGAGAAAATGTAAGCTTTTATTTATTTCACAAGGTTGGCCTTAGACATACAAGACAATTGCTGCTTTATTTGCACAATTCTACACCAAATTCGTTTTTATTAAACTACGAATGTTGTATTTATTCAACGTATTACAATTTATTAAAAAAAAAATAAAGAATTTAGTATCTACTGCATTCACAGCCAAAATTAAGTTCATTGAAAAATTTGAAAAACATCGCAAGCAATCTGCATGTCTTGAAACTGCATTTAATCCAGCGCAGCGTGGATGGAGATTATAGCATAAGCCTCATAGGAGACTTTGTCCCTACATTGGGAACGAATATAACAAATCGTCACTATTATTGCTGTTATAATAGTGACGATATGTTACTGAAGATCTTTAATATATGCAGCTAATGGGGCTGCAACACATAGTTAATATCTAACATAAGAGTTCGGTTAACCTCGACAATGCTGTATGTGTATAGACACATATACTATAGATATGCAGGGGTAATTTAACATCTCAAAGGCTAATTGCGTCTTCGAATTAGCAGCTACAAGGTACATTAATAGACAAGCCTAGTAATTATCTATTACATTATGTAAATGCTAAGCGTAATCGTGAAGGTTCATAGTCATCTAATATTTATTAGAGGTTAAGTGATTATAAATGTTGTATACGTGGTTATTGTATTAATACATGCAAATCTGATCCGTTAGAATTAATGAGTAATAGAGCTGAATAATAGAGCTTTAAATTTTTAATGTAAAAACCATTATTTCTAACTAGCTGTGCTCCGCGGTTTTATTCGCAGTGCTCTGCTCCTGTTGGTCTTAGCGTGATGATATAACATTCCTAAATAAATGGGCTACCTAACACCGAATTAATTTTTCAAATCGGACCAGTACCTAGTTCCTGAGATTAGCGCGTTCAAATAAACAAACAAACGAACTCTTCAGCTTTAAAATAATAAGTTTAGATAAAGTATCAATTAAATTATGAGTCACGAGATTTCCGCCCGCAGCTTTTCCCGCGTTATCAAAGAATAACCCGCATAGTTCCCGTTCCTGTGGGATTTCCGGGATAAAAAGCCTACGTTTTATTCTGGGTCTTTAGCTAGGTACCTACATAGCAAATTTCATTGTAGTCGGTTCAGTAGTATTCGCGTGAAAGAGTTACAAACATCCATCCAACCTCATAAACTTTCGTATTTATAATACATGCATACATAACATTATGTATGTACTAGGTATCGATATCTCATAGTTTCAATTTATTTTGCACCAGCTAATCAATCTACAAGTTTAATAGGCCTGTCGAACCAAATTGATAAAAACAGCGCTACATTGTTTATATGAATTTTCACATTTTATTAACATTCTTCAAGCGTTCCGATAATTTTTGTTATAACAAGGATGCGAGATCCTAATGAAGTTAGTCAACTTCAGAAGGAAGATTTATAATTTGCTGAAGTTTTCAAATTTGCATTAAACTTGTTATGAAGTTCCTTTAGAATGAAGAGATATTGACATGTAAGCAACAACAATGGTGTCTGAAGCATAATTTAATTTGCTATACTTATCGAACGAGAATTCAATGAAACTTTATAAAATAGGATATTTGTATTGTGAGTTGACATAAAAATAAATCTTATAAAAATAATTAATAGTAGATAAAATTAGAGTATTGGTACAAGGCAATACCAATGGCAATATAGGTACATACTAAGAAAAAAAGTTACAGTAAATCTATACGAATATACGAGACTTGAGTGTAAACACTCGTAGACATTATCTTATAAGGTTATAGATATCCAGAAAAGCGGACCTTGATGTATAAAACAGAAAAGGTTTCTTATGGCTCTCATACAAAAAACATAAATTTGTTTTCGCTCAATTTATAGCCGCTATAATATTTCTTTTGCCTATTCCATTCGCTAAGAATTCTATTTGTTTGTCGAAAAGCTAAGCGAATTCATACATAACAAAATAAAGGCATGTTTGTAGGGAAAACAAGCCTCACCACTTGTTGCCAAAGGCTGTTTCGTTCAATGCCTTGTTTGTATAATTAAGAGCAGTGTTTGAAAGCATCCTTTGTGAAGCGAGCATTCATTTTAACATTTTATCTATACGTTGTTATTTTTTGATTTAATTTAAATTGTATGCCTAAAATGCCTGCCTGCCTACGTACCGTCTGCTTGTATATTAATTATGTTTACATTATAAACCCGTTCAGAAAAGGAAATTGTTAAATATGAAAATATTTCTAAGAAAAGGAAAACGTACCTACATCATTTCTTCGCGAAATGAATGTAGCAAACAACAGTAACATACTTTCCCATTATATTATTTATTATATTCGTCAACTGAACTATTTCCAGAAATGTATAAAATGTACGTATATGTATAAGAGAGTAATAAGAGTTTTATAATTATATCATTTTTTTTATTTTATATATTATTTATATTATTGAAGCATGCTTTATTAACAGTGGGGTACAGATTAAACTATATTGTTTATTTGTACCTCTCTATCAGTGTTACACTCGAAAAAATAAGCTACAACTTTTGAAGTATCATCAAAATTCATTCAGTGGTTTTTGCATGAACATACAAAGTACATATTAATCGAAGTTCCCAATATTAGGAAGATTTGGCGCAAAATAAATTTTGCTCTAGTTTCTTACCTATTGAAACGTGCAAACGTGTAACTAGTTATGCCTATTAACTTCTTCGTGTGGGAGTCAATAAGACGCGGCTTTTCTTACGTAATTTGTAATATTTGCCGTTTATTTTCCGCTTATATAGTCGGGAGCTTTGATAAATAGGCTATCCAACAAATAAATATTTTTCAAGTCAATGACTGGTAGGTAGGTACTATTCATACGGTCAAATCAACAAAGAACATGCTTTATTATTTAACTGCTTGTCCTGGTTTCCCCCGGCTTGCCCGTTGGCCATAACTTAATGTAAATATATACATATACTTATATCCTATGCTAATCTGTGAAGATGTTTTCTAATGTAGCAATGTTCTTTTATCGTTCGTGATTTTCTTGAGTTCAATCATAAATAACAAACAAAATAGCCTAACTTTTCCGCTTTATAATCCTAATAGTTTAGTAACAATAATTGTCACGTACATTATTTTGTAAACACTATGTTAGAAATACACTAAAATACTGCAATACAACACAAAAAGTACAACTATTTAGCACCCAAACTGTAAACGCGTTTACCTTTGACTCCATTTATCCGCATCACAAAATGCAGATGTTCACTTACACCGGAATAAATTCCTCACGTCCTTGTTCCGTACTCAAAGTATACACATAAATCTTTGCGACATGCTCTGATGATACTGTTGAATGCTGTCGGATTACCCTTTTCTTATAGCTTATGAACCTCTTTATTACACTTTAACGAGCTCGTATAAACTGTCTTAGTGTATTCGTTTTAGTGGTAGTTATAAACGCGTTGAGTTAATTTGTTTTGATCATTGTGTAAAATATGCGCCGACTTAATTTTCCTTGGTCGTTTTATGATTATTTCACATTTAATTTTATTAACTACGACGTCTAAGGTCTTTTAGATATTTTAACGATAGGAATTAAGATCTCAAAACCGATTTTGATTTATATTATTACTGTATCCCATATTATGTTCTACAGATATACCGTTGTTCTACCGATTTTATATTTATTCGCAGTGCATCGAAATTTATGAAATAAATGATAATAAATATTAAATTTAATTAAAGTTAAATTCTTATCCGCTTAGCTATTTAACCTTTGAATAACTCTTTCGCCTACGCAAGAGTCAATTTCTGAAACGATATTTGTTTACCGAGGGTTAACCAAATATTCGAGAGTAAAAAGTATATTTTGTATATTTACATTATTAGAACACACTAAAACAGAAAAGCTTATTTTTGTTGTATAATCGAGATTCAAGTCATACATTTAATTAAATTCGTTTTCATTTAGTTTTGATGAACCTTAAAAAAAATTACATATATTATACAAAATTATACATACTCGCTTTTTAATTACTTCTCAAAATTATATTTGCAAAAGTGACTCTTTCTGTTTCTTAAATTTATGAAATTTGTTGAAAGATAGTTTGAAACCCGAGACAGGGCATAGGATAGTTTAATCCTGGAAATCACACGGAAACAGGAGCTATGTATGGTTTTCTTTTGACTAAAAATAATGTATTAAAGTCAGTCGTAAATAATATATAAAAAAACACAATATGTTAGCCAAGTGAAAAACAGGAAATGGATCGCGAAGAAGAAATAGCTTGTTTTTTCAGATAGCGTAACTTTTAATAAAGAAACCGCAAACAAAACTTTCATCCTTCAACAACCAAGAGTTGTGTCAACTTTTAATGAACTATTTGTGATAAAATAGACTCTCTAAAAAAGTTTTTTAATTAGTTTTGACTCTAGTGATACAATGGTTTGTAAGTTAGTAAGAAATCGGATGTAACGTAACGCTATTGATTTTTGTACTAGGTACTTGTTGTAAATTCAGCTACCTAGATAAAGATATGTCGTGTTTAATTTTTTAAACGATTTTTCAATTTTCACTTCATAATTCATATCGGAACCTTACACTATAAAAGTATACGAAAATCATGTAAGTAAGTACCTACATTTCGTTAAACAAAAACATTTTTTTAAATCAAATTATTTACTATATAATAAATATTTTATGGGTAAAATGAAGATACAAAAAACACAATCAAGTCGTACCAATAATGTAAATGCGGCAAATTAACTTAATATTCCCTTACGATGTGCAATTGCAAGAGCGCTGATCGAACCCTGTTTTTCAATAATCAACCGTTTTTTCATTAATGGTTGATTCATTCGCGAATTACTGAAAAAATACAATAAAAAAAGAGTGGAGGTAATAGTTATTTTAAATTATTATTATACTTATGTATATATTCTTAATGTATCTGCAGCTTTGGTTATGTAGTGGATAAAATTCGCAAATAATAAAGCAAATAAAGCCTATGTCAAAACAATAATTCCAAGTAGGTTTGCGTAGTTCATGTTTCAACATACAGACAGAAATATAGACAGAAATCTAATCACGCTACACCATTTAATACTAAAATGAATATAAATGATATTATTGCATTGGAAGTTGTTTGTATATTTATCTTAAAATATTTCGATCATGAGATACGAAGCGTGTTTAACTGGAACCCTTAACTCTTTATTGTTTTACAGCCATTGAAAGGGAAACTTTGAAGCGAAATAAAATCCTAAAGTTGCACAGTAAACTTTTATTGCTGATCCTCAAAATTTCTGTTTAAAACTCCTTGTAGAACTCCACTTTTATAATACGTTTGATAAACGCTGTAGAATATTGATAACCTACAAGTATTGGTGATCTACAATCATGTATTGTATTGCAATTTTTATATAATAACTGCATTAATGGTTCTTTAGGTATACATTCGATCTTAATTATCACTTATAACAGACTATTACAAAATTAAATCAGTTTATACCTTAGAACTGATAGTGAACTTCACCAGTTTATATTAAAAATCCTAATCTTTATTAAATTTGTTTTTTTGGGACAATATAAGTGTTTATAATAATCCAAGGACCACACTGTTTCTTTCAAAATACCCTTACATAATATTATGCTGACATTACTACGGCGTAGCACTTATGTAGCTCTCATGTCTACGTAATGTGATTACGAAATCGTAGCATTTCCTCATTGTAAGTAAGAATAATGTGTCTCAAAAACACGGATTTATACTTTTCTTAAATTATATAACGTTATGAGGAAGAGTAAACATATTATAAAAGGCAATTCATTATGATTATAGCTTGTAGTAATAATAACTGACATGCAAATTCCTTCATTACATGCTTTCCTTGTTTCCATGTATACCTAATGATAAACAATATAAGTGGAAAATGAAATTAAAAAATTTGACAGTCATAGGAGGCCTGTGTCCCAGTAGTGGAACCGTATATGGGCTGATGATGATGATGGAACTGTGTGATTAGAGAGATATGTTTGAAGTTCGCACAATAGTACGACGGGTGCAAATATTTTTGCTTGCATTATCCTGGTGCATCACGAGCCAAGCCGAAGTACATCGCTATAGCATAGACGCTATTTTGATTCAAGTAAATGTTTTGCAATATATTTATTCCAGGCGGGAACACAAAGCTGAGGGGGCACTCCAGAACTGCAACTTTGCATAACTCCGAAGATACTTTAAAATGTATAGTAATGTAATAATGCTGAGACTAGTTTGCTTGTTTGTTTGAGACGATCTCGTTACTTGGTATTAATAGTTCAATTTTGTTATGATAGCACTTTTATTATATTTTCAAACCCGTTTTGTGAATATGAAATAAACGGTATATTCATAATGTATAATGGAAATTGTAGTGAATCTTAATAGATTTTTAATTATAATTAATTATACATTAAATAAGATTCGTTCTGAAATTAAATTCATTAACTGTGTTTTATACATTTTTTGCATTGCAAGAAATTTACGGAAATAATCAATTTATTTACGTATGAGTAGATATAAATTCAAAAAGGCTTATTTTATAATACAACGAATATACAGCTGTAATTTTGTAATTACTATCGTTACACAGATTAATAGGATCGAAAATCGTGTTAATTTCCATGTCATAAAGATAAAATTATTACATTACCTTTCATGGGACGTTGCGTTAATTTATGAACTGGCCAAGCGGCGCAGTAAGCGATTGGCACTTAATCAAAGTTATTAATGCTGTTAAATTTTCAATATGGCCAAACGCAGCTTAATTGTGCCAATAATTAAAACAAGCAATTTATTATTTATCATTAGAGTCAATACAATTACGTTTTTATTATGAATCTGCTTATGTGTAAAGAAATGATATGAAGCTTGCGCCGAGGAGTTGATAATGCGGAATCTTTATTGTACCTACAGCTAATTTGCGTTGCTATTATGTTGCTAGAGTAATATTTAATATAAAAAAAATTAAAATCATTAAACCGTGGTGCCACCTTTACAAGTCCCACCAAAACATCATCGTTACTTTTTCTCTAATCTTTCAAACTAATTCAAGGGCTCTATATAAATTGCATTTTGCTGTATATTTAAAACGCTCTCTCATTCCATTCCTTTCAGATTATAGCTCGATATGTATGAGATTCTTATTTCAGCTAAGTTTACTAACCGCGTGCTATAAAAATATCTTATATAAAATAGCTACAGGTACATCAATCTTTATTCAGGACAAAATGAACAAGGGGTCTCTGAATTAATTATTACGTACAATGTAGGTGCTTCACCACATATCTTGTGCACTCAAATCCGCAATTTAGTTTGTGGCTCACCGCCGACAACGAACGCCTGCGCTCACTAATTTTGATGCTTCGCTGTATATAACATGACAAATACAGCAATTTCCTGTGAAATTTTCTGAATAGCCTTGAGACTTCTGCTTACTGCTTTTACAGGTAAGAAATTTGATGTACAGTTCCTGTAAGTTATGTTTGGCAGAGAATAAGATTAAATATTTACGCCTATTCCTGAAATACGGTTTTCTTAGATATTTTTCGATTCGGATTGTCACAATAGGTCATTACTAGTTACCAAACAAACTAAATTTTGTTATTATATAAATCAAATACTTAAATCGTCTTTATATCAAGAATTCGATGAAATTAAGATGATTATTGGTATAC
>CAJQZN010010063.1:0-11682 GCA_907164685.1 Colias eurytheme | reverse complement strand
TTATATCGATATCGATGTTTTATTTTACAGTGTTTCCCATCGCTATTACTGTAAACATGCCGTATCAACGCAGTGCGGGATGGCAAATAATTTTTCACAAAATCAGGGGTTTACATTTTCCCTCATATCTTTTAAACTATTCGGTCAAACTAAAAGCTATTCATGCGGTATATACTAGACTATATATACTATTATCTGAAAAAAAATTTTTTGAAATATCTTGAAATTTCATGAAATTATTAACCTTCAAAATCAAAAGGTGCGATGTGATAAAAATGGCTCATGACGCACAGTGGTGAACTTGCCGATGTGAAGTATGGAAGACATGCCGCAACAACGGTAAGTTTGGCATTTTAGGTGCCGCAGTGAACGTGTTAATCCTTATTTGAAATCTAGCTTTATCCTCCATCTTTGGATGAAGATGCTACGTCTTAAAAGGTCGAGATGGTTGCTTGTTTTATACAATTTTACCTACCTAATAAACAGGTAACGTATTCAGGGTACATATTTCTTGGAACTTCTTTATACTATGCTAAATTATGTATACCTATTAAAATATGTACGAATGAATGTAATTTGTAAAAATTGTTTAAGTTATATAAGCCAGCTTAGATGCTTATATTTTTGTTTCATATATTATGGTTAATGTTTATGAAAAGTATTAAAAATACCAAAGGCCTTAAGAGACCTGGAATCAAGTTTATTTTCCTATTTTTCGATTTACAAAGTTGAAGTACATTACCATATATAGGACGTTCGTATGCAAATTCCATCCCTGAAATCCAGTTTGACAGAAAATAGTCCCTCAAAGTATTATTATCAGTATAGCGGTGGGCTCGAACTTTTGGGTTGAGTTGATAACGCAATGTGTGGTGTGTACCTACTATGACTACCTTTTCAATTAATTCATTTTATGGTGCAAATCTTGTTAAAATACTATTCTGTATTAACCCAAGAATATATTACTATTTTCTCAACACATGTATAAGAAAAATAACTATGCGTATCTTCAAAACTAATCCCCATTGATAGTAAAGAGATCTTAACATCCTTAAAATGGGATATTATATTTTCATTTCTCAAAATTGTAATACAACGAAAGAGGAATAGAGAGTTTACTTTTCGGTAAAATAGTAATCATCAAAATCACTGTACATTTACGATTAATTCTAAAAGTAGGTATCTCCATTTAAAGTATCAACTATATCAAAAAGCACT
Organism: Colias eurytheme; assembly: GCA_907164685.1. Classification (NCBI taxonomy): domain Eukaryota; kingdom Metazoa; phylum Arthropoda; class Insecta; order Lepidoptera; family Pieridae; genus Colias; species Colias eurytheme. The sequence continues at coordinate 10,464 of CAJQZN010010063.1, read as the reverse complement.
CCAACTTTACACAGCACACAGACTACAATCGAATATAATTAAATCGCAATCACTGAACAATTTAAATTTATTTTCCAAAGAGATTTAGGTCAAATGAAAAACAATCAAATTGAGTGGACATTAAACACGACACTCAGCATCGTTTACATAAAAGGTTCGGAGGACGAAAATGTTTTCAAACTCCTCTCTGATTGAATCGTTCCTTTGTTATGTATTGTTGAATGGTCGTAGCTATTTAATGACGTTTCATAATTAATTATTTGTTTTTGTTCACTGTGCTTATAATAATTATTTATTCAATATGATAAAGGTCGCTGTAAAGCCCTTTGACATGTTGATTTCGATAAACAGTCTTCTGCTCTTTGTATATCTCGCCAAGCGGCGCTATATATATATTTTAGTACAACTTTACCAAATCTAAAGCTTATTATTAGGCAAACAGTGTTTCCAATAAGGCATAATATATGAAAATATATACGACGATGACTTTGTTTATATTTCATTTATATTCTTATAAGAAGTCTATAGATATTCGAAAGCAATTGTACTCTAAAAATGCGTACGTATAGAACTAGATAATATATGAGTGCCAAATACCAGGTATCTGCTTTAATTACGACACCTGTATATTTATGTAACTCTTAGTAAATTTACACAACAATTGATGACAACATATTTTCTATTATCTAAATTCTAAGGTCTATCTAATTTAAGCATAAAGTTCAATGCAACAAAAGTCAATGTGAATTTGTGTGTCTCATTTAAATTTCTGATCCTGTTGACGACATGGCTCGTCTTATCGGGATTGTATTGAAATGGAATATCAAATAGCGGTAAAATAAGCACTTCGCTGTAATGTACTTCGTTATTTTTTCTCTAACGAGGTACTTATGAAGATGTAATTTGAGATTGGATAAAGCATGTTTAAGGTAGCGGGAACGATGCTTTTTATTTTGATTTACTTTCATAATGTATTTTTTCATACTCTTCATTTAAATAAAAACAAAATTCTTGTACGCCCATCAATATTGTGTTAATATTTTTTAAAGGTAATAAAGGGAAAATGGAAATAATAATATTCAAAGTAGATATAGATAGAACACTCCAAGATAACTTTTAATCATATCTGTATCCCACATTCACACAATTGTTCACTCATAAATCTTAATAATAGTTTATCTTCACTTTCCTTATTTCATGTTTTATGAATGAAAAAACCAAATTCATATACTAAACTCTCTTACTAGAGACTGATATTTTAATTCATATTTAAAAATATTATATCTATACATTGCAGGCAAAAAACCCATTGAGTCCAAGTTCTTTAAGATTTCCAAAAATTTACTCCATATGCACTAAAATCTCATGCCAAATTGTATCCACAATTGATAAAATTATCAAGTAGCATGAAGGAAAGTGAATGCATAAAATAACTGCGCTAGTGAGTGAATAAACGTAACACTAAAAGTAATAAGCCCCACTTCAACATGGCGCAAATTCCGGAACTCGCACGATTTAATCTATTTAAAACTTGAGAATGCACTATCGTTGCCGCTCCAAGGATTAGCCGACTTGTGAAATGCGACGCCTCACTGAATGCATCTCCGCATACACTTAGAACTTTCAAGTGGAACATGTATCAGGTTATTACAGATAGAATCTAATTCCCTATTAGTAAAGTGCCTGCAGTATAAACCTCGTCTAAGAAAATCAATGATTCTATATTATTAAGTTTTTAAGTTTTCTTTATAAGAAACCTAAATCATAACAATATTACAATTATTAGATATAATCTCGTGGAATTATTAGTCAGTAGTAGGTATATCCTTCTATTATTTAATCGCCACATACTCCGATAAAAGCTTTGTGTTGGCTTTGATTAATTTTAAGCTAGAACATAACAAAAGTCACGCTTGTGCATTTGACTAGAGCATTTGGAGCGTATCTAACTACTGCTGTTCGTCTATAAATCTTGCGGAAATTTGCATTACACAAGGAAATTTATATTCAAAATGTGCACATCGTCCACTGTTACATTAGCGTGGTAGAAAATTCAAAATGAACTAAATAAAGCGGCGAGTGTATGAGAGAAAATTACCCTTGCTGTGTACATCATAATTTAGCTTAAGGATCTAAGTACCTACTGTGAAAAGTCAATGCGTTTGATAGGATTAAGTAGTTCGTGGAAGTGAAAAGAGGTCTTTCATACAAGATGGATGCAAGAACTTTTTATAAAAGAGTAGCTTAATGATTTTTTATTCATGATTGTAAATAAACTTTACAGGTGTGGTTGTAATGATATTATAAACTTCCTACTCAGGCGACTCCGTGTGTATATTCTTAAAATACCTACAATCTACATAATATAATAATCATTTATATATAATATTCAACCCAGTACAGCTAACATAGTAGCTTTATAGTGACGCAATGTTCTTTTGAATGTAAAATATGAAAATGTACGTTACATGTAAGGTTATTAAATATGGCCCCATAGTGCTACCGTTTTGGACGCGCGGGTTTTTCATATTAATTGATGGCCGAGCTGCGGCAAAGGCCTGTATTCACCGTTGTTGTGATTTTAAACCTGTGTGCATTTTATATAACTATTGAATTATAAATAATATATTATATACATATTATAAAGCTTTGGTTATTTAGCTATTACGTAGGGCACGCTGAATATTATGTGAATAATATGGTATTGCTAGTATGTATATTTTGTATACTGTGACGAGTTGAATACGTTAAATTTCAATGTAGATAACAGAAAATCGGCTGTGATAGGCAGACGATGTTTTGTTCAGAGGATTTACTTCAAATTGAATTGACACTCGATGTTTAGATAAACCTAACATGTGCAAATATAATATTGAAAAATAAAAATATTTATAAAAATAAATATGTTTATAACCAGAACTAGAATTAATTAAAGTGAGGTGAAGTCATGTATCTCCGCTTACAAGCTAATCTTTATGTCAGGGAGGTGCTCGTATTAATAACCGGCTGCATTGTATGAAAACACACACTCATTAGATAATAGTACACGATACTAATAACTGACGCAAAATGAAAAAAAAAAACACATTTCCTTATTCATATTCTTTATTTGGTTAAAATGCACTTTCACATAATTTATCTTCCACAATAATTATCTTTAGATTATAATCAAAACTGCACGTTTAATAATACCCAATATAGCTTTTTGCTCTAAAATTTGAAGTGTAGATAAGGAAAGGCGATATCACACTCCCACCGGTGTTGAGATGAACTTGTAATTAGATCTGTAGCCCGCTGGGGCGACGAGTGGCGACTCTCAATCAATTTACTGTCAATTTGTCGCCTTTTATCCGCGCTGCTTCCTTAAAATGAAAGCCAATACTTACCTATTCATTTGTTAGGTTGACTGCTCAAATATCTGGTGTAGAATACGAATTGTGCTTAATTGTTTCTGTATTAAAGTTTAAAAAGAATATTTCTAATTATTTTATCAATCAAATGTAAACGCAGAATAAAACGGTGACCATATTTATCTTATATATTTCATATAATTGAACACAAAAAAACCAAAGGTCAACTAAAAAACTTTTGGACACTTACGTTGGATAGCGACAGCGCCGGTATAAGCAGTCAAAATCGTTTTTCCTATGATTGTTTTTATCCGTGATTAAGTACATAAAATTTATAACTCTATAGCTAATCTTTGTGTAAAACTAGCGGTCCACCCCGGCTTCGCCCGTGGTACATAATATTTACGTTTTCTCTACATAAGAACCATCCTCGTACTTCAAGGAATATAATAAAAAAAGAATTATCGAAATCGGTTCAGCCGTCCTCGAGTTATGCGCTTACCAACACATTTTGCGATTCATTTTTATATTATAGATTTTGAGGTATCACCTGTAATAATGCAATTTGAAAGTCGTTAAACATAGTCTGATATTAATTGTAATTTCCTTGGAAATCCACATCTACGAAGAGATTAATTACGGGAATCGACGTTTTTAATTAGTCCCGTAATTAACAGCATGCCACGCCTTCCGCGCGAAGTAAAACAAATTACTTTTTAATACAATCACTTCAGTGGACTTTGATTAAATTGCTGCCTCCGTGCTAGATAACAGCCTTTTAATTTCTACTACAAATACGATTCCCTATCAAGTATAACACATACATTATGAAAACATTAATAATATGGGTAGGTATATCTATAATGCGTACAAAACTACAAACGGGGTCGTTTGGAACGAGCGGGTTGGAGCAGAGATCAATTATAACGTACAAAACTACCTAATTCAAGTTTTACTTTAGCCTAATTAATAAAAACTTGAGAATATTTAGTAATTATATTATTATTATATTACCCGCATTCCGCCCACGCCATTGCCCGCGTAGTCAAGTTAGAGAGAAAGAATATTCCCATATGAATGAGATGTTACACTGCTGTATAAAGTTAACTATGGCAATCTCTAGTTTCTTATCTATCTTCAGATCTTAAATGATATCATAAAATCGCTCCATTGCACCGTGAAAGAAATATAAACAAACACACTTACACATTTTTACACATTCGTAATCCAGTAGGTAGGTATGAGACATATAATGGTACATTACAATAAAATTGGAATTCCGTTGAAAGAAACCGTTTATTAAATGAACTTCACGTACGCAAATGCATTTCTCGGAAATTTCCGTGAAATATTTCATATGGTTGTATTTCGAAATAAATTCTTTGGAAATATGGTTATTACAGTATTTCGGGCACGACCTGCTCTGTTTAATTATAACCACATCGCTTGTTCAATATATTATTATGTTATCTAAAATTGAATACCTATGCCACGTATGCGAGGCCGCAGGCATGCGTTAATTATTATTACTAATACGGTTGTGAGTCTGTGTACATCACTTGCTTCGGGATTTCCTTTTAAATTTCAATAAAAAGTACGCACAACGTTGCCGACGTAATTCGTCACAATCGGAATTGTCACAATTCCCTCGGGAGGGCTTTGAGAAAAATTGTCGCTAACGAGCTTGTTCCTCCCTCCCCCACTTTTAATCCACACCCCACCCCCCTTTATCCGTAGCACTTTAAAACCCTTTTGCGATTTTCCGCGCGAAGGAATTACTTATCAAGAAAAAAGAGAAGGGAGCATTAATCCATTGTATAACTTTTTTAATATACAACCAGTAAAATTTAAAGATATCCATCTAATGAAGACTTTGCAGCGAGCTATTTTATGGATACTTACATATTTGCGAACATCCCTACTTAATCTTTTTCCTTGATTACTCGAAATTTTTGTGAGATATAATTTCTTAAAATTTCTGGATATTCTTTTATACTGACCTTGAATTAAGTAATGACAAGGCCTACATAATATTAACGAAATCTTAGGCATTCGTTTTATCTACATTTCTAAATCTCTCGGTCGGAAAATTGCTGTCGTCGCGATTATGTCTCCCGTCATTATGTAAACTTTGGCTACATGATAAAATTTGCATTCTTTTTGTCGCAAGATTTTATTCCCGTCACAAATTATGAATCTGCTTAAGGAAGTCTTGTTGATATTTTGTGACAGTTATTTAGCATTTCATGAAATACTTTACTGTAACTTTGTTTCTTTATAAGAATTTTAAGCACACTGCAAGGTATCTACCTTTTAGAGCATAAATCGTATATTCATCAGAAGCATGTTGGACTAACTGGCCCTCAAAACCGCACCATTATTATGGTAAAAGCTGAACTTTCTGCGGTAATTGTAATCGGCCACTTTGCGTCCATTAGGGGATGTTCCGTAATGGGCCACTTTGTTCGACTCGGCTCGGCGCGGATTGCCTTTATCAATACTCTTGTTATTACCCTATTACCCTTTGTGTATTTAATTGCATGTCTATTTCAATTAACTGGATATACAGTTGGTTACATTAACTCAATTTTGTACTTAATATACAATATGGGACAAACAGATATTGATTTTGCAATTAAATACGTGCGTATATATATTACGAAGCATTAGGTTATTAAATTTTCCGCCGAATCCTTCTTATTAATTATGACATATTAATAAGTGTGTGTGTACATACATTATCTATAGCAATATAAAGATAACAAACAAAAAAACATGCATATGACGGCGCGCCGATAATTACTGTACTAAATAATAATTATCTAGCATAGTTGATTTCACGTAGTTAAATTGTTTGTTTTGATTGTCAATGTCAAAGTATTATGTTGTGTTGCCAGTAATGAAAATATTGTGAAGTAAGGTAGACACATGACATGATAAAAATAAGAGCGGGTAGTCCCGAATAGGGTAGTGGGTTGGCACGATGGTGACAGCTGACATTCTACTGTCAGTTGTGCACAGAGGCGCACGCGTACTAACCTATTGGCTCTTAATCTGTTTTCATCTTGATTGTTACGCAAAATTGTGAAGTACTGTAAATTTTAATAAACTATCTGATTGGCGTTTGAGAAAATAGTGAGTTTATTTCGGTGTTCCCATCACTACTAAACCACCGCTATGTCTGATAACGGAGATCATACCGCCGAGCCTTCCGACGTTCCGTTACATATATTACAATTATTAAATAGAGTCTTTTCGAACCATGCTTAATGAAAGATCCAGAAGTATAGAAGATTAGGCTGATTAATTATTAAAAAAAATCACCGATATATGCATTCAAAACAAAATAATTAATCATTTATTTCTAAAAAGTATATCAGAAATAATAAACAATTGAAACTCTTTAAAAACACGTCACATATTTTTGAAATCTATTGATGTCGATTTCTACAGGAGATTGAATTACATCTCACCATTTAGCTTTATGAATTTATCAAACATGAATCCAAATCAGATTTCTATTGTATCCGTGATACTGCATATACGTGATATGTCGCTTGTTATACGGAATGCTCGATGGACTGTAAAGATATAGCCATAATGTTACACTAAATAAATGAAGTGTGGAAAGATTTTACTATTTAGTTAGTGTTGAGGTTCATGAAAATTAATAAGTTAGTAATTAATAAAAATAAGTTCAAATTCAAGACATTTGTACTACTGTATATGTTCGTTATATGTACTTAGTAGTTTCATCTTATCTGAATGATAAGTTACAACTTCGAGTGTCGAGTATGACTGTTACAGCTGAGGTTACAGATATATTTTGTTATGAGCTACGAAAATTCGTAGCGCGTAGCAGTTAGCGTAGAACAAAAACAAAGAGACCTTATTAATGATTATTGACTTTTATTGTGCTTTTATCTCTTTTCTCATACTTAATATATTAAATTTACATTACCATTGAAAGTTTCTATACATGAACAGTCCAAATTAATAACAATAATTATTATATTGTAATTAATTTGTACAGTAATCGTTTCATTCGTTGTTTTTATAAATAGTCACGAGATAATTATTTTTTTACTATAGCATAATTATTTAACTAGAGATGACGAATATTTGAAATGTGAAATCAGCTTAATGTGTCGTTAACCACACGCTGCGGCCACAGTACGTGCTGTTCGGAAACTGTGACTTTGACTATCAATTATATGTATTGTAAATCAATAACGCATATTCGGACATACAAATGATATATGTGAATAAACATACAAAAAACATATACAGGGATTATTAGTACCAACATAATATAATAATAATTCTTTAAGGAATAAACAGAGGTTGACTTACAAATAGTAATTATTCATCTATTTCCGTCAGTTATGTTTAAGTCTCAATTAAGATGGAGCGAATCTATCTCCATAATACATAAATAATTGTAAGCTTCAGAATACTGGAACAAATAAATATGCAAATGGTTCCCTAATATTCATGGTACCTATTAATAGATGGTCAGCCCGGTCAAACTATTCATAATATTTGTAAGACACTATTAAAATGTTTAAAAGCATCGTGCATCACGAGTATAATAAAATGAAGAAGTAGTATTACTTCTACGTATGTATTACCACAGATAACATAATACAATGCTGTAAAGGGGATGCGGTCTCCTCAAGAGGTCGGCATAATAAGACTTAATAAATGTTACTATGTTGTTGAATATATGCGTAGTATTGAGATTAAGAAGTTCCACACAAATGCATCGTACAAAAGTAAAACAAAAGCTCATAGTTCAGGGGCATAATATACTTAACTGTAATTTTGAATGAAAATTTAAACGAATGTTAAAGATTCAACATTAACCAACGTATAACGTATAAGTACGTTAAAATAATAAAGATTATAAGTGTGTTTATTTGTTTGTCTGTCTTTCACATCGCAAAGGAGCGATTTTGTGTTATGATTTTTATAGCTGAAGATTGAGGAGGCTAGAGAGTTATATGGGGTACTTCTTACCACGGTGAAACATCTTATTCCCGTGGGAATTTCCTTTGATCACGCGGACAAAGCCGCTGGTGGAACGCTAGTAATAATATTATTAATCTACATGAATCTCTATGAACATACAAGCTTTTAACCATAATTAAATAATAATATTCATTCAAAATAACGTTATTTTAGGAACAATACAGCCAATTTGTTTATCTGCAGATAGCCAAAGCCTTTGCAAATATTGTTTTAAGTCTTCAAGATAGCCTCCTAAAGCTACCTTTGTTTTAAAGTCAATATTGCGAACTCTACATAAATAAATCTTAAGTTTAAACCTATATTGATAACAAAAGTTTTATTAGCTTAAAATATAATAATATCTATTTACTAGCGGTCCGCCCCGGCTTCGCCCGTGGTACATATGAAAAATAGATGTTGGCCGATTCTCAGACTTACCCGATATGCACAGAAAATTTCATGAGAATCGGTCCACCCGTTTCGGAGGAGTATGCAGACTTACAATGTGACACGAGAATTTTATATATAAGATTATGGATGCTAATAGAAAATAAACTACCTATTGTTAATACGACTATGTCAATAAACGAGTTTAGGTTCAAACAACATGTAGTACTTATTAAATAAAGACCTGTAGGTATAATTCGAATGAAATAAGCGTAATACCCAGATGTTTACCATTGTTGGATAATTACATGGGATAAAACAAGGGAGTTTCAATAGTACCCATTACTGTTTGTCGTCGCAGCAGTGCTTTGTACACAGCAGAACGCTGACTCAGCACTACGTGTCCGCAAGTGACGACGTTTTAGCGATCTATTGTTCAGAGAGCGACTTATTGCTTCAAGTGGTATCGACAAATATGTATATCGCTGGGATTTGTGAGTCGTTTCTGAGTGTTTAAGATACAACAGTTTCTTCTTTGATTTCTATTTAGTGCGTTAAATAAATAGTTAAAAGTTTTAGTAAATTAATCAAACAAATATAGAAAATAACTTAGTTAAATACTATTATTATTATTTTTTTTTGTATTAAATAAGACATACTGCCGACTTTCATTACCTTTCATAATAATAATAATAATACGGGGTTAATTACAATAATTATTGTAATTAACCCCGTTTCAGTGAGTAATGGATAATCATAGACGAATTACAGAATGTATTAAAAGTTATTATTAATCAGATCATAAAATACATATCTTATCACTGACAGGTAACATGTGATTAAAAAATAATAGCTCTATGAAAATTAACTTGCGCCAAACGTAAAAATCCGATGAGCACTTCAACCGCCGCTAAAATAAATTAATAATGTCTCAGCTGTTGTGGTTTTTATAATGATGCTTGTGTCTACAATCACAATGCGTATATCGTAGACTTTACTCTATTATATACACATAAGGTTTGTTAAGCCGATGTCCGAGTTCTCTATACTCATTAATGTGATGGCTTTTCTAATTTATCATACCGATGTATTACTGTCTATGTTCATGTGCCTCAATTTATTGGTTTGTGTTATTAGTAATTTAAATATACAGGGTGTCCCACTGTTGGTATACTAAGCTCAAAGGAGGTTATAGTTTTGCATACGCTGAGTACGTAAAAAATAATTTAAAAAATCCAGACGCATTTTTTTTTCAAATAGATGAATTCTTGAAACTCTATGTGTACACCCAAAACAAGCAACCTGCCCAACTTTGCCACCAGCACGTGAGCTATCGTTTAAGATTATGTTTTCATAGACAAAATGCTCATATTAGAGAAGCAGTATATGCCGGCTGCGCGAAGCTAGAGAAGAAAACATGGATTTTCAGGAAAAATTTAGCAAAAAATTTTGGACCCAATTTTTTTTAAAAGTATTTTTTACGTGATCAGTGTATGCAAAACTACAAGTTCCTTCGCGCTTAGTATACCAATAGTGGGACACCCTGTATAATAAAGTGGTAATAAATGTGCATACTCTGACACTTTTTTTATTATCTCTAGTTTTAATTTACGTGTTAAAATTATTTTACGTATTTTAGTGTAAAAAACGACTACATTGTTCCAGAGAGATTTAAATTGAAAATATTTCTCAAGAATAATTGTTTAAAAATAGATAA
>CAJQZN010010062.1:0-10397 GCA_907164685.1 Colias eurytheme | reverse complement strand
TCCGTCTTCAATTAATTTCCACAAACTTATGTCTATGTTCAAGTTAATTAAATTCTTTGAAATGCTTTTGAAGGCCTACGATAAAATAAATTGGTACATTGCTCTTTGAAATAAATAGTTTCAAAGAAACGAAACATTATTTTCAATGAATCACCGAATTCATTGTAAATGTATAGCGCTTTGTATAAGCTACGCCAGTAAATTAGCTACAGCTACAATGGCCGTAGCAATATGTTGCGTAGCACCATGCTACACAAGTGCTACGGATGAATGCGATACGCGTTCGTAGTAAAATAGAATCATTATTATTGCAATTTTTATAGCTTTTTCAGTTGGATTGTCTATAATTTATGTTAAAGTATATTACTCTACATATATTTTATGCGATATAAGTAGTAATTGCATGTGATTTTTACACTTATTTTGATCGTTGCCGCTTCAATAATATATTATTATGGAGACAATAAGATAATAATAAATATATTTATTAAAGCATAATACCAATAATCATTTCAAATTAATTTATATACCTCGATCAATTATACTCACAACTAAAATTGACAATTAAGTTTTTTAGTCAAAAATAAATCTGACCAAAAATTAAAAAAATTCTCATACTAATCTCGAATGGTGTCAGGGTGATTTTTCTGTGTTTGCGTATGAATATTCCGTCCAACATAACTCACGTCAAGGGACACTCGGTACATTATATTTTGTGCATCGCAGCGGGCGCTGGCGACGTGTACACTCGCGTACAGAAGCTGTAATTGTAAAAACGTTAGACTTTTATAGAAAATGTATGTAATGTAAATGTATTTTTCATTGATAATGCGTAATGAAAGATATTCTGTAGCTACTTAGATAATTATTATTTTATGGAAATTAGCTGGTATTGTAACGGTTAATATTTCTTTTTCACTTTAGTGTGTGGGTATAATATTTCTCTCTCCATAATACACGGGTACCACCAGAAGGAAGATACCCGGTCCTTTGGAAAGCTTACGTGGGGACACAGGTCCAACACGCAGAGGCCCTTTAGAGAATTTAATGTGTTGTGGGACACCAGCCGCAGCCTGCCCATGACTGCACTATAGAGATTCACATACATATTGGTTCTATGGGTACTATAGACGTCTGCCTTTACAATATTAAAAATTGAAAATAATGGCAGACGATGACTGAAAAGTTATAATTAATTTACTCCAACTACGGATCAAATTAATTGTAACTTATTGTGTACCTACTAAAAATACAATCGATAACACGAATTCTTGATTCATGTATTTCGCTTACTTATTATTCCATTTGATAAATAATCACTCCAAGCTTCTAATATATAATATATCTATGCATCTATACGAGTATTCATATTTACGTCTTCAACTAAGTTATCTACGAATATTTATAATGTATAATCCCGGACATATTTAAATTGTATATTATTATTATGATTAATTTTTAATCTGTGTAACATAGGAAAATTGAAATGTATGTGACAATATTAATGTAATTTAAATATAATATTGTATTGCAATACCTGCATAAGGTTTCTAATATGTAAAATGTAATTAGTATGCAATAAATTATTTGAATTTGAATTTGAATTTAATATTTTTTTATCATTAATATTCGTTTTCTCGCGATAAGTAGTACAATGAACCAAATATAACATTCATATACACCCACGCATACTTATACACGTTTTGTCATGAATATGTAGAAATTATTTACTAGGTTCATGTAGAAATTATTTCTATAGGTACCCTTTGTTTTGTTATTGTTTTCATAATATTAATTATAATAAACTAATTTAAACGTATGCTGAAACGAACAAAATATTACTTAACTGATACTATAGACTAAATTTACATACATAATATCATAGTTGAGTAAAAAAAATTAAATGTCCCATAAAACTTTTCTACACGACTGTACCAAAGTTGTAGAGCTGCTAGTTCCGGAGCGCCGTCACGGGTAGTACTCGCAGATTGCTACTAATGTTACACTTTACATTTACACCACTATATACTTGTCCATATTTGTATCTTTTAATATTATGTGGTTGCCATGAATGGGTTAATATACAGTCGTGTGGAAAAGTCGTTCTGAACTTGATGTGTGATTAATTTTATTGGATTTTATTGATTGTAAAAGTATTTTAATCACTCGGTTGTTGTTATGTAACTAAATGGTAAAAATGAACGGTGAAATATACATATAATAATATATAAATAAATAAATAAATAATTTTTGTTGACTTGAGGGAGCTTGTAAAGTGCTTTAAATATATAATTATTAAATATTCGGACTAATCGTAAATTATAATATTATTAAATTGTAGTTATACGATTATCATTTCCATTTTTTGGAATAATTCAAAAATTGCCTTAATAATTTGGTTATTCGTAAAATTAATATGCTAGTCAGACATTCAAATAATATTAACATAACCCGTTTCCAATACAAAATAAGGTTCAAATAACAAACCTTCAACTACAAGTTTTTATATAAAATATAGCTCAATATAGTTAGTGAAATGTTTTATGATGAAACACTACTTTGTATACTAACTTAGCGTTAATTAATGTAGTTGATGTAGTATAATGAATATATCGGTTCTTTAAATAATAATATCATAAATTAATTTGAAAAATTATAAGGTTATTATAAAATAGGAGGAACTCCGATATCTGTGGTAGTATAAACTGTGCTACAGATTTACAGGTACGACAGACCCACCCCTCAAATTAAACTAGAAATGACTATAATATTATTTTTAAAATTAAGGATTGAAATTAAAATTACAGTATATTAGAATTACATTACATTGCAGTTAAAATTACATTACATTACAATAAACATGATTGTATAATGTATAAGAGTGAGTAATGAGTATGTATGGGTGTGTGAACGTGTGTATGTGTTTGTGTAGAATGTGTTTTTAATGATCTTTACAATAATAGAGCTTCAGTGTCCGTTTAAATACTTTATAAGTTTGATTGTTAAATGCAACAGTTTTGAATGAAATATACCTACGATTAAATTGAGTGGGAAAATCTCATCACTACGGATTTTAACATCCTTTGAAATTTAATATTATCTACCTATAAGTATTATAGATAACTAGCTGTGCCCCGAGGTTTCATCCACATTGCTCAGCATCTGTTGGTCTTAGCGTGTTGATAAATAAGCCTTCCTCGATAAATGGACTATCTAACACCGAAATAATTTTTCAAATCGGACCAGTAGTTCCTGAGATTAAACATTGAGTTCAAACAAACAAACTCTTCAGCTTTATAATATTTTATAGTTTAGATTAGTATTATAGATAATAAACACCGAAAACCTATAAGCTAATTTATAATAATTCCCGTTGGAGGAGAATTTAGTCTGACTAAGAAATTTTTGATTTCAATAACGAGAGAAAGCGCGCGAAGCGTCATCTTAAAAGTCGCTTAAAACACGATTGACGACGCATACATGAGACCTATTTTTATATTTATTATTTACTTCACCTGTGGTTAAGATTGATTGCAATAAAATGAAAATAAGCTTGAATACAAGACATTCTATCATATAGGTAAATATCATCTACGCAATGTGATGCAGATATAGAGTACCTAGCCTATGTGCACCAGACTAAACTAACTATAATATTAAAAATGACAGAACTTCGACATTCGACTATTTAAAAACATTTATGAACCTTTTTTTATATGATTTATCTTTCAGTACTATCAGGACAGGTTTGAATTACATACAAAAAACTTAACCTAATCTCAAATTGTTTATAAAACTTAGAATGGCATTATAAAAGAAAACTACTAAAAAAATCACACAGCAACCGCACTCGGTTGAATCTAGATTTATAGTTCAAGTGCTGAGATAAGCTATGCACTATAAATATAAAATATTTGCCTGCAATGCCGCTACAGTCTGATATATTTTAATATAAATCTTCTCTAATTACATCGTAACTAGAGCAACGGATGTGAACTTTTTCAAGCAAAATCAAGAAGAAAATGTGGGATCTTTATATATTTATGTCGAGTATTGTAAGTATATAATGTGTTATTACACACACAGTTACCATAAATAAAATATTATGTATATACAAATGTACAACAAAGTGTTAATTATTCGTTTGATAGCGATCTCCACGCGATCTCTATCAGGCAACTTACAGTAAATAATTAACTGCTTAGGTAAAAGTGGCAAAAGACCTGTCATTCAAAACTATGTACATTTAATAAAATATTGTATAATAATAATTGTCTTGCCATTATTTCTTAGAAACAAAGAATATGAACCTACTATACAACTACCACATTGTATGTCATTTACATAATATCAATGTGTTTATAGCAATAATACCAATATGATGATTGTAGCAACATAATATTTTCAAAGTTTCTAACATTACTACTAATGTTCATGTTTTACTATATTAGGCCAATATTTTGTATGATATAGGTTTTATTTATATTTTTTCTGTATTGCCTTAACATCTGCTATAATATTTGAAGGTTTAACATTATTTACCGGACACCCTGTATATATGTCGAAGAAAAATTGTATAACCTCGCCGTTTACAAACGCACGGCTATTTGTAATATGCTGTGTAGGTATTTACTTTTTTCAAACGTCCACTAGAAGACGGTTGCGAACCGATGGAGTCCTCGCAGGCATTGTACAATTTGCCCTGCGACATATAGAAGTAAAATGTTAAGTTTGATCTTGTAGGTACACTTCAAAAAATTTTGATAAGTATATAGATATAATAAACAAATACAAGCCGATTCAAAGACTGTTCCATAAGAAGGCTATATTCATGTTATAATGCTACAGTGGTCAGGGAAGCGTAGCAGAGTACCTACAGTTACAATTCTATAAAATTTGTGTCGCATTAAGTAAAAGCTGATTATCCATACTAATATTATAAATGCGAAAGTAACTCTGTTTGTCAACACTCTGTCAGTAACAACTCAATCACGCCTAAACTACTGAACCAATTTGCATGGGTATGGAGATATTTTGATACCCGAGAAAGGACATAGGCTACTTTTTACCCCGGGACATAGGTTTTATCCCGGAAATCCCACGGGAACTATGCGGGTTTTTCTTTGACTGCGCGGGCGAAGCCGGGGGCGGAAAGCTTATAGTTTCTAATATAGTTTTAACTCCTTTTCGACAAAAATATGAAACAATCCTCTATTTTTCATTGAAGATAACAATAATAGTCTTCTAACTTCAATTTATTAGAGGACGTCCTAACCGAGCCCACTACACACCCTTAAAAAAGTCACAATCGAAAACCAACTCTACACCCCTCAAATAGAACTCAAATTTGTATACAGATAAAATGTCGTCGTTGTCTAATGGAATTTTAACTTTAAGTCAGAGTGTTAAAGTTGATTTTATAAAAGTGAATTGAGATTAGAAATTTTGTCTAGGACTAGAGTCAAGTGTTTGATTTAGGCACGAGATACGTTTTAGACACAAGGTCATGAAGTTTTTGTGTTGCTACCCGACCAAACATTATGTTAATAGCCCTTAATACCTTTATATTAAGAGCTATTATACAAAAAGTGGAGACCTAGATTGAAAGGCAGAAAAACTTATTTTCAGGAGAAACTTGGAAAATGTATGGATAATTCGAAATAATAAAAAACTATGTTCCGACTTATGAGTTAGATAATTTTTATACGAGTTTATTATTCTCTATACATAAAGAAATTAAATATAAATACAAGCTTTCAGTCTGGGTTCGTTCAAAGTGTCTTTCTTCTTTGTGCAAGTTTCTCTTTATGCAGCTTTTAATCAAGCAAATTTTATTAGCACATTAGTTATAGTTCCGTGTAAATATGTACTATTACAGACATACTTATTTTATCATGTAAGTTTTAATTTGCGTTTTCACATATGGTGGTACCTAGGTAAAAATATTCAGGCTTCAGGATACATTAATTATTCTATCTCTATGCCGAATTTCATCAATATCCGATCAGCCGTTTTTGTATGAAACAACTATCTTTACGTACTATGTTAAAATTAGCAGTTTCATAGGATAGGAATACATTAACATAGGTATTATTCTTAAAAATAACGAATTTAATTTAATTGTAATTTTTACCCCATTTTATTCGAATAGTCATGGTTTTTAGGACTAGAGAAATATGACATCATGCAATGAATTTTGGGTCAAGTCAAATTAGTTTTGGGAAATCGCTTAGTAATTATAGCACAACGAAAAAGTTGTGTCGAAAATGTATATCAAAGAATAAATTATCTTTTCAATTTCAACATTCAAAGAATTGGTTTTGATGAGTCACACAACGCTGAAAATTATTAAACGGAGAAAAAGTCAAAGTTAGTAGGTAACAATAGCTACAAACTAGGTATGCTGTACTTCACTACATAGAATAAAAAAAAGTCAATTAATAGGATGTGTGAAAAAGTAATATTAAGTAGGATGCACAGGTAGGATGTATATGGATATTCATTATTATTTTACTTAAACTATCTAAAAACTAGATAATATTATATTGAAATGGATAAAAAAAACTTGGATAGTTTTTTGTAAAGAATAAAGACAGATTCTTCAAAATTAGTAAGTATGTAGTACTTGCGTAGGAGTTACTAAGGCTACTTTATATGCAGGTACCATGACAATCCTAGGATTCCAGATTGGAATTAATAAATTAGATTTTCCCATACTAATATTTAGTATTCCGGGCATTTCACGGTATCGCGTGACAGCCGTACATATTTCTATCCCTTATTTCATTCGAAGTTTTGTTCTTGACAAAAGTTGTACAAAAAATGTATTTTAGGAACTCTGTTCGTAATTTCATCAATAACGGGTTGAGTGGGTAAAGCGTAAAAACAATCAAACAAACGCAGTAAGATACTTTCTCATTTATTTATTTTTATTTGTGGGCCGTGGAGCTCGTAAAGCTGTAAATTATTACCTTTATTTCACTTCAATATCCTAGTCCCTTCAATATCCTAATAATAAAAAATACAAATAACCATACTTATGGCAAAATATTTCCCCAATTTTCTACCAAACTAACCGCACAAGAATATTCTGGAAAAAAATGTAAACTCACACAAATCGTCGAATCGTAATCTCGATTGCAATGAATCAAAAAAATTGTTCAAACAAAACACATTAACCCATTTAAAGTGGTTTTTTGCCGATAAGATCGCAATAACGCTGTTAAGGTGGCCAGCGGGCTCTGGACATCGTAAATTCCAAAATTATTTTTGACAATTTACATCGCGTCTGGACTTATAATATTGGTGCTGGGCTGAAGCGCTATCAGACGCCAGGGATTATGAATGTGTGGATATGGTATCCTAGTATCCTAGTTTTATTTTGACGCTGAAAGTTTTTTGAGATTTATGTTTCATTAGTATGCCTGTATAGTATTTGCTTTGTTTTTTAAATTGCCCTCTTGTAATATTTTAATATGCAACTTACCTGTAAAGTGTTGACTTGTTTCGACTAATATCTTAACAAACATACAAACAATCATTGCTCTATATAATTACGCTTAAATAAACTGCGTATTCAGTTTGTTTGAAAGTTAGTTTTACTTTATTTTTTGATTCTCTTCTACGACAAACCTATTTTTCTAGATTTATAAAAATGTACGTAGGTTTATGTTCACGCATTCTTGCTCATCCATGTAATGTCTTATAGGTAGTTTCGGAAAGAAGGAATTAAGTCAAGTGATCTGTATCTCGCGATAATAGGTATGTATCGGGATAATATTATGTATTGTTAATTATAATGATCGTGAAGAATACTATTTTTACTATTAACTTTAAAATACCAGATGATAAATGTTTAATAAAAAACATATAACAATATCACTAGAAATAATATCTAGACATATTTATAATCTAGATCAAGATCATTTGAATTTGACTAAAATGCCGCATCAAATCTTTCCCACATCCTGGAACCCTGGACAGGATCCAACATATAGGCTAGAAGTATCTCTGATAGTAGGGTTCATCCACCCTTGGCTGAAATAAAACGCCCTTTAATATTAGCCTGATGGAGTTTAAACGAGTCTTCAAGACTTATTATCTATCACTGGCTGTCACGAAAGTCAAAATAACTTATGGCTTTTTGAGGGTACTTATTTCGTATTATTTTTATGTTATCGCTGATATTTTGTTACTAAACTAATTTAAAAGTAAAGAATATGGGTTAGTATTTATATTTTTCTTCTTTTCTTGCTACTCATAAATGTTTATGAACGTTTAGTAATTCAATAGAATCTGACTATTGATAAAAAGTTTTTTTATGAGCATATTAATGTATATAATACATATAGAGGTCCGCCCCGGCTTCGCCCGTGGTACATATTTCGCAATAAAAGGTAGCCTATGTCCTTTCTCGGGTATCAAAATATCTCCATACCAAATTTCATGCAAATTGGTTCAGTAGTTTAGGCGTGATTGAGTAACAGACAGACAGACAGAGTTACTTTCGCATTATATTAGTATGGATGTAAATGCATGTAAAAGTTTTACTAGGACTACGTAGAGTCAGTCGTAGAATACTGTAGAACCGTCGATCCGTTTTAGATGGATTTTATTCTCATTAATAGAGCAAGGTTTTTTAAAAGCTCAACCAGGTAACCTACTTGTTGCAAAAGTATAAGAGATGCAAGAAAAACCGCGGGTGATAGTCTGTATAGCTCTATATAATTGTCATAGTGTATCATAATTAAATAAATATTATTGATTAAGGTTTTTTTACTTACAGTAATTATAAATTTATTTTATATTATTATTTAAAAAATCGTTATTCTGTTATTTCCGACAAAAACTGGTAATTGTGCTAGAATCCTATCAACGGATCTTTGGTTTAAAATATTTTAATCTTACGGTTTCCACTAAAAAGCAAGCGACAAGCAATTATATCGTGTTGTTATTATTTTGAAGATATAAGATATGATTTCAAATTTATCATTTAAAGAGCTTTTTGACGCAATGCTTTGATTTCAAAATTCATAAGTAGGTATGCGTTTACAAAGTAACGAACCATTTTGCAACTCATTTCAGATTGAACTAAATTTCAATGTTCACATTTTTTGAAAATAGGAAAAATTTTACCCGGTAAAGTATATTTTAGCTGAATGGGTTCTATTATTTCTCAATATATTCACCAGGTGGCGTTATTTTCTGTTTGTCAACAACTATCGCTAGATGGCAGTAATCTTAATTTTTATCTGGCAAGATAAATTCAATTATTATTACCCAAGTGTGGTAAATAATTCATCTAATTTAAATTTCAAATTAAACATAATGGAATTAGTCATTTTCATGGATGGCGGATGCAATAGTGCTGGCACAGTATGAAAAAGGTTTGATACCTACTTCCTTTTACATAATATTATAATATCACGATAATAGTTTTCTTCTCATTGAGTGTTATTGTGATGTTTAACATATATTAAACTAGCTTTCCACCCGCAGCTTCGCCCGCGCAGTCAAAGAAAAACCCGCATAGTTCCCATTCCCGTGGGATTTCCGGGATAAAACCTATCCTATTTCCCGGGGTAAAAAGTAGCCTATGTCCTTTCTCGGGTATCAAAATATCTCTATACCAAATTTCATGCAAATTGGTTCAGTAGTTAAGGCGTGATTGAGTAACAGACAGAGTTACTTTCGCATTTATAATATTAGTATGGATTAAATAATTTAGTAAAGCTAAATCCAAAAATTCGTCGAGCAGTTATTTCGTGAAAGAATAACAAACATACATGCTTCCTCACAAACTAACACATTTATAACAATAGTAGGATTAGGATAAGGATAGGATGACGTAGAAACAAATATGACTTTTTGTGTAAACTAAGTAAAAAGGTTTTTTTATTGAATTTGATATTTTTGGTTTTATGGCATTGAAATGTAATTTATAAAGAATAGAAAAAACTCGATCACGAGGCGGGACTTAGGAAGGTTTTTTTGTTGTGTGACGGTTCGTAGGGGTAAGAAAAAAATAATATGTGCTCCTTGCTCGTTTACCATTTAGAGGAAACCTTTTAGAAATCATTTTCAAATCATCATCATACTGTATGGGATACTGTTGGGAGATTTCGTGCGGTATGAAGAGTGATAAATAAAAAGCCATTTATATTATAATTATTTATTATACGTGACTTACATAATACATTATTCGTTATTGCTTTATTTATTGTACTTATCTATATTTAGTATCGATGTCACGACTTTGATATGAACTCTGTTTATATTGCTTTGATAGGAAGTTGATTGCGAATTTTTGAAGGTATGTTTACCGATACATTGATACTTACAACTAACTTAAAAACATAGTGTACTTAAAAATATCTTATAATTAAATTATTTTAATT
>CAJQZN010010061.1:0-13798 GCA_907164685.1 Colias eurytheme | reverse complement strand
CTACATCTTTTTACTTATAATATTATCATTTATATGCAAGGACTATTATGTAGAAAAAAATATATTCTCTTATAAAATAGAATATGAATTCTAAACAAATATGTATTGCCGAGCATTTGTAAACGGCGAAATAATACAATTTGACTGCGACATAATACATGCATCTAAAAATTATGTATACGTCAAATAAAAATCTTCTCGAATAGCCTATAAAATAGTTAACTATCATAAAAAATAACCGCATACCTCAATAATCTGCTTAGGATCGGGCATCTTAGTAATCACTTGCTCCGACTGTGTGATGGAGGCCTCCGCTTTGTCACTCTCAACTTTAACAACCCACAGCTGTTTCTTTTGTAGATTCTTTAGTGAACTGTAGAGGAAAATTCGTTTTATAGGTATTTATTTACACACTTACATATAAAATTACCTTATGTAATATCACATTGACTTATGAAATAGGTATAATTATTAATTAATTTTAATATTAACTAGCTAACCGCCCGCGGCTTCGCCCGCTTTGACTTAAACCTAATAAATTATATACTAAAACCTTCCTCTTGAATCACTCTATCTATTAAAAAAAACCGCATCAAAATCCGTTGCGTAGTTTTAAAGATTTAAGCATACATAGGGACAGAGAAAGCGACTTTGTTTTATACTATGTAGTGAAGACGTGTCTTCCTAACATAATAAACCTGAGGTTTGCGAGCGAAAACTACTAAACGATTAATGATGCTACTTGGCAGTAATGTAGCTTATGTATACATATATTTACTTATCTATTAAAATAAGAACGCATATAAAATACTTGCTATATACATAATATAGTAAATATAACATATTAAAATTTAATATACTTACAGATAACCCAAAGTATCGACAAGTTGCCTCACGTTGAGGCGAGATATCGCCTCGGGTTCTTTTTTACACGACTCCATACTGTAGTTGTGTTCTATGCGTATTATGTCGGCCGCTGAAAGAAGATTATTTATTTTTTATCATTATTATAAGTGAAATTTTCAAGTTTGGATAGAATGACTGCAAAGTTTTTAAATTATGAATTATGAAAGATTGGTAATTTTTATGATAAATCAGGTAAGTAACCATAATAAAATAGTTATGTTTGTAAAAAATGTTGAATTCCCTAACATTTAATTTATTAGACTTCACAAAAGCAGAAAAATCGTGACAATTCATGATAATATTATAATAAATTTAAAAATATATTTAATTGTCCAATGTGAGGTTAGCGAAAAATATCTGTATTTTATTTTTTACAAAAAACAGGAAGCTGCAACAAAAAATTATCTAAAAACCAATAAAAATTTTAAACACCATATTTTCCACTAGGTTGTCTGGCAGAAATCGCTTACAGCGATAAGACCGCCCTCTGTACATGTTATTACTTGTATGGCTCTTAGTTTATAATCCTGTATTTTAAGTGTGCAATAAAGAATTTTTCATTTATTCATTCGATTCATTTCCAACCTTAACCCACCAATTTTTAAGCTATTGCATAGCTTCTATCGCGGGCCTTAAGCGCGGGGACCGAATCCAGAAATTCCGTAACGAAAAAACCTCACGCGTCACTCCGATGGGCTCGGAGGTGTGGCTTGAAGGCATAGCATGCAATAGCTTTACCGCGGCGGTCCCCGAGTGACACACGTCTTTTTTTTATATTTCTATATATTTTCCTCACCTTTCTTCTGCTCCGGCGTTTGTTGCGGCGGCGCCGCTTGTTCCTGCGGCGTGAGCAGCTCGGGCAGCATCGGCGAGTCGATCCATAGCCCTTGGGCGTCTAACTCGAAATGGTACCTGAGTGTTTTATATTACTTGCTATAATATGGGTATTATCTATACTTATAGTAAAAACGCTGAAGAGTCTGTTTGTTGTAACACGCTTATCTCAGGAAGCGAACCGATTTTTAACAGCTAGGTACAAAATAAATATTGAAACATATTAATTTTACATTTTAATCTTTGAGAGGCCTATTGGATAACTTATTATTAATATTTTACCAACAATAAAGGTATAAAATTGCCATTTTTATAGTTTTTCTCTGTAGAAACTGCTTCCTAAAAAGATATTACTATTTCACTATTTCAAATAGCGCGCGAAAAAACAGCCATGTTTAATAATAGCGCCATCTACATCTCATATGAAGAAACTCTTAGACAATAGCTACTCAACAATGGCATTTATGTATGTACTAGCATATCGTTATTTTGTAATAAAATATGTATATTTATTTAATGATATATTTATAATGAACTTGAATAACTGAAAGTTCATAACAAATATATAACTTGCTTTTCTTTTTATTTAACTTCAAACAATTTATAAGAAAAAAACATTTGTGAGTATTATAATAATTATAAATGATATTATAGTGACTATATAATTTTAGATTTAAACCCAATAGACATAAAATGTTTGATCATTATTGATATTCCAAGAAATATAATCTAACAATCTGTGTATGAAGTGTTCTTCAAATTACCATACCCTGATTTTTCTCATTAACACTTAACCTCAACCTTTCTACTATTTGCTTGCCAAATTATATCAAAATCAGTTCAGTAGTTTAGAAGTGAAACTGCTTACACATACATTGAATAATCAACTTTTTTGTTAAAAAATAAAAACCTACACTACAACTTGTAGACCGGGAGATACTGACACAAAATTTCGAGTCATTTGTAACAAGGATGGCGGTTCTACAGGGGTCTTAGTACGCAATGACAAAAAGAAAAATGATGGTGTGAACGCTGGTACCGGTGGCTTATTCGCGTGGGCGTTTGTCGAACTCGTCGGAAAAATAGCGAAAGTCAAACGATTTGTAACACAAAAATTTTAGAATTTACCGATAGCCCATAAAAAAGAAGTAGGCGGTAGTGTCATGCCATACTTTTCCGGTGTGACTTACAGCCCGCCATACCGACGCAAATGTGTTGATTTAAAAAAAAACAATTCAACCATTTGTACCAGGCTAACTTTTGCACAGGTAACCATCGTCGTCTAGCCATTTACGAAAATCACCATACCATACTTTTCGGACGATTCCAAATGGTCGCCATACCGCCGAAAATCTGCAAAAATTTTTTTTTTCGCCAAACTTTTTGTACCAGTATTGCATTTAGATTTTTGGAGAGTATTTGATAAAATGTGACCATTATTATATTTGCCATACTTCTTGTAGGGGGAAAAAGTGCTGCCATACTTCATAAATAAATTTATTATTAATTTATAGAAGTGAAGATTTCTACCACCTAGATCTTTGAAATTTTGTATTTATATTTGTTGAACCTCAAACTTATAGGAAAGATTAATGCCATACTGTTACAAATCGTTCAAAATACGAATAAAATCATACAATAAAAAAAAATCTTACACACATTCGCCACCTCCCACAGGTATGGCATTATCACACTTCTATTTATAATCATTCAGGAGTTGTTGAAAAAAAAATTTAGGGTGTTACAAATGGTTCGGCGAAAAAAAAAATTTGCAGATTTTCGGCGGTATGGCGACCATTTGGAATCGTCCGAAAAGTATGGCATGGCGATTTTCGTAAATGGCTGCACGACGATGGTTACCTGTGCAAAAGTTAGCCTGGTACAAATGGTTGAATTGTTTTTTTTAAATCAACACATTCGCGTCGGTATGGCGGGCTGTAAGTCACACCGGAAAAGTATGGCATGATACTACCGCCTACTTCTTTTTTATGGGCTATCGGTAAATTCTAAAATTTTTGTGTTACAAATCGTTTGACTTCGCTATTTTTCCGACGAGTTCAACTAACGCCCACGCGACTAAGCCGCCGGTACCAGCGTTCACACCATCGTTTTTCTTTTTGTCATTGCGTACTAAGACCCCTGTAGAACCGCCATCCTGTTACAAATGACTCGAAATTTTCTGTCAGTATCTCCCGGTCTTAATGCTGATTGATAACAGAATATTGGTCATACTTACATTTCAAATTTAAATAATATCTATGAAAATTAACTGTGTATTTAGATTAAGCTATATTGTAGTTTAAAATAAGACCAATTTGCCTACACAATTTAATGAAATTTGAGTTTGAGTTAGAGTTTAGACTGATCAAGTTAACTCCTCCTACTAATATTATATGTAAATGCAAAATTTTGTGAGGATGTGTGTGTGTGTGTTTGTTAGTTGTTGCTCTTTCACGCAAATACTACTGAACCAATTACAATGAAATTTGGCACACATATAGAAGGTAACTTGGATTAACACATAGGATAGTTTTTATCCCGGAAATCCCACGGGAACGAGAACTATGCGTGTTTTCCTCTGAAAACGCGGGCGAATCCGCGGGCGGAAATCTAGTATATAATATAGTTAATAAATTATAATATATTGATTATTGTCCTTATTATATTGTTATATATGTACATGTTGTTGCATTTAAGTCGTAAATTCCTATTTTTCCACATTTTTACGATTCAAAAGTGTTTCCATGGTCTATTTGAATAAATAAATGTATGAATTTGAGTTGAAAGTCTAATTGAAATGAATGTCTGAGTTTGAGTTTGAGTTTAAACTCACCCGCACAGCTGCAAGTTAACGTGCCTCCAGAGGCACTCGCTCTCCTCCTGCATTGCACCCTCGATCCAGTCCTGTCGTTTGTCATCTGTGTCTGATGTGGTGTTGACACTGAAATAAAAATTATATATTCTACTAGCTGTCCCAGAAAAATAACGTTGTTCCGTCTTACTCTTATCACTTGACATGAAAACTACATAGTAATAAGATATTAAATAAAGACTTTTAATGAATTAATAGCTTTTAATATATCCAAACGGAATGTCGCGTCACACTGCTTTCTTCCCGCGCAATAGACTGACATCTCCAGCATTAGGGAGGGGACGTGGCCGCGACTAGTGATGTGCGTTCTTGATTTCATCTAACAATAGGAACTACAGGAACAGCTGTTTTCGAGAATTGGTAACTAATATTGCGACAGGAACATTTAATATACATATCAGAAAATATATAATATAAAATTAGTTTAAAGACACTTTTAGTCATATTCAGGTGACTTTTAAACATGTGGAAACATCTTATTCTCATTGGAAATTTATTAATACATAAGCTATATATTCAATATGTCTGAGAATTTACTGATTAAAAATGAAAGATAATTTGGAAAATCCAAAAGTGCACTCCTCATAATTTTTTTTAATAATTATTTATTAATTATTATTTTTGTTTATTTAATAACAATTAAACCACATCGAATCAGACCCTGAAAAAGGAAAGGGTTCTATTCCGGAGCATACTCAAGCGTAAGAGAAAAAAAAAGACTCGATTAGTAAAGTATTTCGGTTGCTATCGTGTTAACAAGAAAATCCTCCGCACATACAGACACACGGACGTCCAAGACAGAACTTTTTTAAACTGGACGTCCAAGACAGAACTTTTTTAAACTGTTTTTTAAATAGTTTAAATAACAAAAATGACATCAAAAATATCATGAATGTTAAAAATAGTGTTTTTTCTTAATATGTGTGTGTATGTATTATCTTTCAAGTGCAATGTATGATACATAAAGACATTTTAAGTTTGAAAAATCAGATGTTTTGCGCGAAGTGACAGTAGTACCCACCTCAACGCTTCGCTTATGAGGCATGCAATAAATAACATACATAGAAACGATTTTGATTCCAAGAAAGGACAAAGGACTATTATGAGAATGTAGGTCATAATCTAGAGCCTAAGAAAACATTATTGAAATAAATAGACATTATACCCAAAGTATTAGTAAATAATCAAATCAGTCAATAATAATTACTTCTACTTGTTAATAAAAATGGGTGTTTATAGAATGAAAGGACTTTAATTGACCTACAAAAATAACAAAAATCCTGTTTAAATTTTAATATTTAAATAAAATGTTCGAAAATATTATATATGAGTGTTCATTCAGTTATAAAATAAAACAATACAAATACAACATTCAACATACATCATTATCTATAATAAATTATGCTTAATTTCTCATATATCCTTAATATAGGTAATTAATGCAAAAAAAAAATATATACATATATAAACGTAAAATATTATACACATTATATAATTGTCTTCAATAATATATTCATAATAATTAATGAAACAAATAGAAAGTTGACATATTTAAAAATATTTCAGAGAAACTCAGAAATAAGTGTATTTCACAACACACATTTGAGTAGTATCTATGGTAAGGGAATAGAGTCGAAAATGGAACCAAAATATTGATATGTACAAAATTAATTACAACCTATAGATTAACAATTAATGAAAAACACAAGAATGAAATTAAGTTTTAACGCGATATTACGGCGAATTATAGGCAAAATTGAAATGTAAACATCTTATAGGAAACGATTGAATGATTTTGTTATCATGCATTTAGTTGCGTATACAATGCGTCGAGGTCATTGGGCGAAGCCCGAATGAATTCTAGCTACACATATCGAAATTTTGTGGTGTGGCTAAATAAAAGGCGGGAAAACACTCACTTGTAGAAGGAAAAGCTGCAGACCACATCATATTCCAAATTGCAGCCCTCTACAACGCATTTTTGAGCACTCATCTTGGGAACCCTAGCCGCGCTAACCAAACATGGACCCCGATCACTCACATCCTTATTTTAACGTGAAAAATTAAAAATATACACATTTAGCGCCTAAACTAACTTTCAAACAAACTAATTTGATGGATCTTTGGAAAATTATCAATCAAATGTCGAAAATGACATGCTGTCACGAAAAGTCCAAGTCCCAAATGCGTGCCACTGCCATGAAATGGTGATGTAATTTACCATGAGAAATTTGTAGTGGCAACACCGTCTACATGATTTATTAAATCGATTCGAGACATTGATTCAAATGAGAGTTGATAAATGTTTCGATTGATAAAAGCTTAATTTTGAATATTGTGTAAAGAATCTTTAAAATTACAGATTCAAGAAAGTATTGTGATCTTTAATGTATTGTTTAAAAACTCCTTCAACAATTTTTAAAAGTAGATGCTTATAATATCTTTTTTGAACATGACTAAATGAATTAATTTTATTTTCATTAATTTGAATTGAAAATTGTAAATATTTACAAAAGCATTTAATAGGCTTGTGTTTTTTATATTTTTTATTGAACATAATATAAAACGTGCAGAAAACGCGACAATTTTATAACAACACACCATGAGTTAATAAGAGCTTTGTCTTAAAAAGCTCTTAGTAACTCACGGTGTAATTAGGTATAACGTGAGTAGAACTAGAACCAAATAGAATAAATACATACCTATTATAGAATAAGAAAACTTATTCTACAAACTTAAAGTCAAAACATAATATTATGGTTTGTTATCGGCGAACAGTTTACTATTTATAATCAGCAAATTAATCACCAACTACATACTTATATTATTTCTAGTCCCTAGGTAGTAGGTAGTATGCCAAATAGCATAAGTTCCCTCAGAAAAAAGGTTTAATTTACTCATTTGCAGTATGAAATAGTAGGTAGTAGAAACACCTTCAAGAAAAAGTTCCCGAAAAGTTTCCATTTAGATTATCCGGAATTATGGGCAAAAGTATAAGTAATTGTACGCTATAAAAACGGAATTGTTTATAAAATAAATCGATTTCCATACAATCGAATATTAATCGAATATAATTGTTGCTATATCAAAAATGAATCATAGACAACAACAAAAGCTTTTTCGCTCCAATCGAAGAAGGTTATATAACGAAACTGCCAGATTAGAAAATTGAGAAAAAATATAAAAACACGTGTTTTAGACAAAATATAGAGGAAATAATTATATACGCCATTAAATTTAACACTCTTTAATCAAACCAGATACATGAATCAATTATTTTTAAGACTTTTTATCCATATTAATTTACCATAGACAAGTATTCAGCTACGTATTGATCGCCTCCATTTCATGAACATATTATGCTACTTCCGGTGCAGCAAAGCTATTTTTGTAATAACCTCATAGAGTAATATAATATATACGGGTATAGAGAGCCCGCTCGCAGAATTTTTTGAAGACCGCTAATGTCAATTGATCTGATAAACAGCGCCATCTATTATCGGCATCCACAAACTTGTGAAATGTATAGCTATAGCTATAGACATCTACTATATTACATGCAATGGTAGGTACTTTGGACTTCAGCTTCTTACTATTTTATTGTATTCAAGTTGAGAGAAAATCAAATACCTAATAAGTAAAATCTTATTACCTTGAATACAGTAAAATAGTAAGAAGATGAAGTCTAAGCATGAGTTTCAGAAAGGGAGTGCATACAAATAAAAACAAATTTTATTTTACAATAATTTATTTATTTACACTTACAGTAATTAACATAGAATTGTAAATTTTGATAATGGTACGGAATTTTTAGAAAATAATTGATTTTGAACAGTATTACATATTTAAATAACAATATTATTTTTAATTGTTACATGTTTATGTTTATTTTTATATGTTTGTGCTGTTGTTTTTATTTCGTCCTCGCCATGATATGTGATTTTGCCAGACTGTATACAAGTACATGAATTACCTACTGTATTTTCAAAATAACTTTTTAATGTAGTTTTATGTTTATCACAATTAAAGGGATAATACACAAATATGTCAGTAAACTTTTTATTTTTTGTTTCAATCCTTTTTTAGGAACATCTTTCTTCAAAAATAATGTCCGTCACTAAATTTTGTTTGATGGATATATTAAAATGATTTTTTATTCTTTTTGTATTCTTTGGAAATTCGTACACTTTACTACGGAGGACTGAGGAGAGGACTCAACTCAACGCGGATCGGCGGATTAATTTCACGAATCACGAAGAACAGTACAAAATATGGAACAAAACTACAAACAAGCGCAAAGCAAGGAGCAGTCGCCATATTTGTGACGTATTTTCACAATCAATATTGGAATCAATTCATTGTGTTGCTATCGTAATTATTACTCAACTTGTAAGTTACACAAAAATTTAAAAATATTTATAATACAAGTTCAATTAAATAATTAGATATTTAAATAAATGTTCTTTGTCTTTTTTGTTTTGTAATAAATTATTTCTTATCGATTGTTCTTCCATCTGTGATCGTATAAAGCAACTAATTGTTTTGGATACCGTTAAGAGATGGCGCATTTTGAAAATAAAAACCCCAAATCTGTCATTGTATGGAACTGTCCTACCCCTGAATAACCTCTTGTTGCATGGTTTTCTTATGCAATGTTAGGCATATTTCTTTTATAAGTACTGCATCTAAATGATTCTAATCTAAAATTATTGTCATTGTCATCTACTTTGTGACAAAAATTGACAACATTTTTGTGTCAAGATGTCAAGGATAATAGCATTTATGTCAATTATGTATCCCATTATTGAATTATTTACATTTTAAACACTCCTAGATCCTCCCCCTAGTGTATATGTTCTGTTTCTAGATCACTGAAGAAGTAATATAGTTTCCTATATCTATAGCTTCTTGTGATGTTGATAATATTTCAATTAATAAAAATTTTCTAATAATTACTTATCTCTGATCATATTCATCCCTTTCCTACTGTAATTATTTTTTAAATCAGTTCATGTCTCAATTCCCATTTATTAGCTCCAGTATTGTGTAGCCTATAGAAATTTAAATAATGATAACAAACTAAGAATGTAGGTAGCTAGTATATTTTAGGTGCGTACTATATGCCCAATAGCCTAAATTACTTATGTAGAAACTCAAGTTATGTATTTAGTGATTCATACTATATAACTTACAATAACCTATACAGGGGGCCTCTTGTATGTATCTATAAAGCTTTTGTTAGCATAACCATCAATGATCCTTTCAAATTTCAGTATAAGGTTCCATAAATAAGCCATAAATTTATATATTTCAATATCCAATTTGTATAAGAATAATTGTGCTACAACGATGTTGCTTTTTACTCCCCATTTACAAAGAGGTTCCAATTAAAAAAAATACTCCAAAATTCACTATTTCGAAACTGTTTTTGCAACCTTATCATAATATGAAATTCGTTACACTGTTAAAGAATAGGTAGGTAGGTAAATAAATAACCAATTTTTCAGGAATCTATTATGTATATACTAGCTAGTTCTAAACAATATCTAAGTCGATATTTATCTATTGAATAGTAATCCATTCTGTAGGAGAAAAAGTTCAATGCTTATTTTTGACAACTGAACAAATCCTTTCCTTTCATTAGTTGATTTACCCAACTGAAAAATGTCACAATCCATTCTATTACTATATTATCAATATTATAAATGCGAGAGTAACTCTGCCTGTCTGTTACTCAAGAACGCCTTAACTACTGAACCAATTTGCATGAAATTCGGTATAGAGATATTTTGATACCCGAGAAAGGACATAGGCTACTTTTTCCCGGGAAAATAACGCAATCCCGGAAATCCCACGGGAACGGGAACTATGCGGGATTTTCTTTGACTTCGTGGGCGAAGCCGCGGGTGGAAACCTAGTTTGTAATAAATAAAACACAAATAATCAATAGATAACTTTATTATCTTCACTTTTTAGCGGGGGCTGCTTTCTTTTCAGACTTCTTCTTAGGGGGTGGTGGTGCTGTTTTCTTCGCTGCTGGCTTCTTGGGCTTCTTAGCCGCTGCCAATTTGATAGCTTTTCTTCGCTTTTCCCTCAACTTTTCAGCTTTCACTGCGGGATCGTCTTCGGGCAGTTTAATCTGAAAATTTTAGTTGTTAAAAAAGTGTTTTTTGTTTGGGTTTTGTAAATTTTTTTTGCGGTGTTCAGAAAGTGTCAACGTGATGGGTAATCATTGTTTATCATAACCCAATGCTCTGATAAGAGAATATCATCATTTAATGCTGTAGATAAATCGTATGTACCTAGATAATTAAATTAATGTGATTAAATATAATTGAAGTGAAACTTCTTTATCGGGGTTGGAAAAAAAATTAGTGTAACATTTTTCCGTTACGCACGCGCCATCTTTTTCTTATCCCTACCACGCGTGATTCTACGTATTTCTGTAAAGTTCCATATAGTAAATTATTTTTTTAAAAAATAAGGTCATAAAGAAGTTTCACCTCTTACGTGTGTACACTAGTACACGCACAATTTTTTTTATTTTGCTGTATTAATTCCACGATAAATACTAACGAGCGGAGCACGAGCGCGCAGTTTCAAATTATATAATTGACCAAAAAAATATGAACATAGTAAAATAATAAGCGCAATTTTTAAATATTTCGAAGTATGTTTGTTTCTCTTTCACGGAAATACTACTGTGCCAATTACAATAAAATTTAGCACATATATAGAGGGTAACTTGGATTAAAAGATAGGATAGGTTTTATCCCGGAAATCCCACGGGATCGGGAACTATGCGAGTTTTTCTTTGACTGCGCGGACGAAGCGGAAAGTCTACTATAGTAAGTATTAACCACATAATATTGTAATTAAAACATCTATAATTAACTACATTCTTGCAAATAAATATAATTTGAATTTGAATAAATAATAAATAAATAAATATTATAGGACATTATTACACAAATCGACCTAGTCACACAGTAAGCTCAATTAAGGCTTGTGTTGTGGGTACTAGGCGACGATAAATATAATATTTAATAAATACATATATAGATAATAACACCCAGACACAAGAACAAATAATTGAGTTCATCACACAAATATTTGCCCTGACCGGGGATCGAACCCGGGACCGTCGGCTCAGTAGGCAGTTACTTTACCACTGCGCCAACCACGTCGTCAAAATAACAATAAACACTTACACCACGCTTCTCAGCCAAAGCCAGTGCCTTCAAGTTCTGCCGTCTCTGTTGGTCCAATATCGCTTTCCTCTTAAGAACAGCCGCGTACGGGTTAAGTCTCAACATGGCCCTCGTGTTCGTTAACGGGTTGAGTTTCCTTGCTGCACGGATCACTCGTTTGCTAAAATTAATATAATAGTGGTGGTAAATTTGGGTTTTTTGCTTGGAAGGTGGGTGTAGTGGTGTTAGATGATCAGAAAAGTGTCAACGTGATTTGGTAATCATGGTTTGTCATAACCCAATGCTCTGATAAGAGAATATCATCATTTTATAAAGAATACAAATCGTTAACAATAAGTATTTGAAATGTTGCTAAAATAAAAGGCAAAAGATGTTGATTTGAATCCTGTGTAATTTATCGATTTCTATTCTATAGTACTTTTAAATATTTGTTACAAAAAATTAAGTATTAGACAGAAGTTAAAAAGTTAAATACCGACCTATAATATATCAGTATAATTTGAATTATTGATTTTGAAAGTAATTAAACCTGATTCCAAATTGTAAAATTCATTAAAAAATATTAATCATTAAAAAATCAGCAAATACAGAACTGAAATGTTTTCGGTTTTATGGCATTCAAATGCTTTATAAATTTATAAATAGAAAAAATTCGATCACGAGGCGGGCTTCGAAC
This sequence comes from Colias eurytheme, assembly GCA_907164685.1. Lineage (NCBI taxonomy): Eukaryota > Metazoa > Arthropoda > Insecta > Lepidoptera > Pieridae > Colias > Colias eurytheme. The sequence continues at coordinate 1,299 of CAJQZN010010061.1, read as the reverse complement.
CCGCATCTTTTCACGCCAATCTGGGGCGGACGCCTGATCAACTACACAACTGATATATTTACAATACTAAAATTATTTCAAATTTTCATTTTATTACCTTGTAAATAGCAACAACAACCTAATACTTATATTGTTGTAACTAGCAACAACAACAATAACAACAACAAATTCAAAAAATTTACTCACTTGGGCGCTCTCAACACCTTCCTGATCTCGTCAGATTTGAGCAGACGCGTCAAGTCAGTGTTGGCCATCTTGGGCTGCGGCAGGTTGAAGTTCTTCTTCAGTTTGGACGGGGTCTTCCATGAGCCGAAAAGGGCATCTAAAACCGTGTATATTGATGGATTAAATTATTCGTTTTTTGAGATTTCAATATTTTTGTATTTAGGACTTGTAAAATTAATGTGTAACTAAATATTTAATAAATGTATATGTTTGTGAACTGTTATTTTGTAGTGGAATATCAAGCCATTGCATTTAAAATTCGTTTTTCTAGCTGATTATTTTTGTGCGTAGGTCTTGAGTAAAGATTCTATTTTATTTTATACTAGCTTACCGCCCGCGGCTTCGCCCGCTTTGTCTAAAACCTAATAAATTATATACTCAAACCTTCCCCTTGAATCACTCTATCTATTAAAAAAAACCGCATCAAAATCCGTTGCGTAGTTTTAAATATTTAAGCATACAAAGGGAAATAGGGACAGAGAAAGCGACTTTGTTTTATACCATGTAGTGATTGCACAATACATAATATCTTTGACTAGACATCTCAACAGAAACTGCTTTACGAATTTTCTCTAAATTCAAGTTTAAATATGTATTCACAGCCCAAGGTTTTAGTTGTCCAAAAAAAAATGTTTATTTTTAACTGCATGTACAGTCACGAGCAATAATATATGCCTAGGGGGCGATGTGCAAAAATATCTGTCACTAGAACAAATTCAATAATATCTGTCTGCCCGTATACAGCAAAAATATCTGACATTATTAGGCAGCATAATAAAGTGGCATCAAAATTATATGACGAAAATGTAGAGCAAATAATTGTGACAACCTCTCGAAGCATAAATATGTGACGTCACCTAGGAGGCAATAATATCTGACACAATTTTATATTTCTGTATTGTAAAATATAATTGATTCCTCACAAAAAGCATAAATATGTGACACTAGCTTTCCGCCCGCGGCTTCGCCTGCGTTTTCACAGAAATACCGCATAGTTCCCGTTCACGGCATACATATGTGACATCACCTAGGTGGCAATAATATCTGACACAATTTCATATTTCTGTATTTTGC
>CAJQZN010010059.1:0-16138 GCA_907164685.1 Colias eurytheme | reverse complement strand
AAATTATATATGTACGTTTATCAGCCATCTGGTTTCCATAACACAAGTGAAAGCTTAGTATGGGATCAGATTGTGCCGTGTGTGAAAATTGTCCTGAAATGTTTATATTTATTTATTTATTTAATTCTTTCTGTATTCATACTGTAATACGATTGATTAATGGTAGGTACGTAAAAAGTCTATACCTACTATAAAGAGAGAGAAACATATTAACTTTTATGTAATATTATAGGTAATTAAAATGTCTGTTACAAAATTTATAAGTATTAATTTGTGAAAAATGACTTAATAATTATTGATTCATTTAACAACAAACAACAACATAAAACCTTAATATAACCATAATTCAAATTTGTATTAAACTGTAAAATTTCCAAAACTATTTTACAATTTTGGGCATGAAACAAACACAAAATCGAAAAAAATATTTTCATCGTGTGACTAGTTGATCCGTCTGCAGCTGTAAAGGGCTGAATAGCTAACGAGCTAGCCCAGGAAGGAGAATTGAATTTAATTTTTGATTCTGTTTGCTTGTTCACGACTGTTAAATCTTAATTATTCAATGGTTCAGACGGCGCATTGCAACGTGCGGCCGGAATATTGGATGAATGAGTTATATTCATAACACAATATTGTACTTAACACATTAATATTCAATTGATGTAATTTTAATATAGAGCTCTTTCTTGTGCTCGAATTTGGTTGGAATGATTGAGTTTTACTTACACGATAATATGCATAACGTCTTCTATTTACGTGTATCATACATAAATAAATCATAAACGAAATTAGGATTCATACTTGATCTTTGTATCAAGAAAAATAACTATGAATAGGTACCATGTAAGTATATTTTTTGATTAAATTGACTTTTAGTATTTTATGTTTGTTTTGTTTTAGCATTGAATTTAAATAATCAATGCAATATTATATTTAAAAAAATACTCATACTTTTTAATATTAATTCGCGTAAGTAAGGCCAAAGGCCTTTGATATCTCCTAATGAAATACTAGATATGAGCATACATAACATTGATTAAGTTTCATGTCGATTAAATAACTGAACAAAAAGAAATGTCCAACATTATACGAAACAAAATATCCCATAATTTCTCTTCAATAACAATCACTTTTTATCTCAATTACAAAACAATAGCTTCTCAACATACGCCCAGACACTTCATTTTATTGATCATCACTGGGTTTATTGAACTCAATTGCCGCCTTATTGCGTAACCGTTCATATTGAATCACAATACAAACGCTCCTTGGATCGGAACATATGATAAAGAAAAAAATATTAACAAGTCGTAGGAATAATAAAAAGCTAAGAAAAAAATTAATGTAAAAATAGTAGGTACTATTAGAAATGACTACCTATCATATTATAACTTACAAATTAATACAGAATAATTAAAGAAATAGAATTAATTAGAAAGAACTATCAAATTACATCCACATTTAAAAAATATTACTATTTTTTGTTTTGGCTCTATGGAAAATTTCCTTTGCCACGCTTAAAACAATTTTATCCAGAGGTAGCAAATAACAAAGCTTATGCATTAAAGATGCAATATTTTTATCAGAATAAATAATTCATCATAAAAATATGACTGGGGATTTTTTATATCCATGTCAGAGTCAACAAAAACAACTGTTGAAATTGCTTAGCCTTTTATATTTTATATTGCAAGAAATCACAACACTCAAAATTGAAACGTGGTATACGCATGAATAGAAAAACGGCCGGCCATTTTTATATTTCGCGAAATACAAAACCGTTACTAACACGGATTCAAATATACTACGCTGGCCTTGTTTATTCTCTATTCAAAATTTCAATCAAAAACATTCTTTGTTTACAGAATGTTGTATGGATAAAAATATTGTAACTTCTCAAACGCGTTTTACTAGATTTACGTGTTTTTCTCTTATTACCGTTTCCATTTTAACTGCGAAAACAAACGTTGATATTTTTTTTTTATCATTCAAAATTTAAAGTCAGATAATTTGGTTTGATTTCTAAAATCATTGTTCTTTATTAAACTAGAAGTTCGTAGCAACAGGCGTTTAACCCTTAACACGGCAAGCCCTGAAATAATGTACCCAGATATGACCTGAATTGGTTTTAGTGATAGTTATTGATTAAAAAATACTATAGTAGAGAAAAAAATAAAACAAATTTTTTGTAAGTAGGTTTTTCAGGATGTCCGTTAAAACGGCCTTTGCCAAGAACCCCGTCTTCATTGCTGTCTCAAAAAACGGACAACGCTGTCATACAGCTTATAAAATAAGAATGAAAAACAAAAATATTCACTTAATATAACACAATTTAAAACAATTTCAAGTAGCATTTTATTGTTTTATTGTATCACAGTATTTTCACTATCTATTATAACAAAAGAATCTTCAATTTTAACTAAATACCTAACAAATGATAATTGAGCCCTCTCGAGCTCAATCACACTATTTAGTTGTGTGGAATGTTAAATAAAATTTATTATTTCGTGTCAAGCAACCTTTGGTTTAATTTAGTACAAATAATAATGGTTTTTCTAAATGTGAAGTGATATTTGGCCGATGATTAGGACATTTAGACGAAATGCATGTGGAGGTCGAGGACCTCCCGGTTCTATTGTATACCCAACAGATTTAACTGATCTTAGATTATATTCATCATTTTGAACTTAATTAAAAATAATTCTACATATAATTAAGGACTCTAAAGCAAGAAAATCCCATAAAAGTGATATTTTATTAAAGTACGAATCATGGCAACGTCCGTTTTTTGGGACATGCCAAATGGTTCTTAGTTACCTGTATCTACGGCACTGTCCCAAAAAACGGACCAGCTATATTTCGAATGTTTTGTCATAGAATTTTTTGAATATTTCATAATCTTTAGAGCAAAAACAACAGTTTATCTCACCTGAAAGTTAAATCAATAGAAATCAAACACGGAAACTATTTCATTAAAGCTATTATTGACCAGAAACACAAACCATCACTAATTCCGGGAATCCCTAAATTCAACAGTCACCTAGCACAGGAATCAAATGTTCTCTATAATTGGCATGTAGGAGAAAAATAAAGGATTGTTATCGTACTTTCTCCAACGTAGTCAATTTCCTAGATTTTTTGGAACGTTCAAGATTTACACGGCAATAAGTACATGTACTAAAAAAGTGACAGAAAAGCTTTAAGGGTTAATACGCCTTACGCATTTTGATTACTTATAAAATTTATAGCAAATAGCCTTTTTAAATTTGAATTAATTAATAAAGATAATTTCCAATACGATATTGTTGTAACCATGCCGATCATTCCAATAGCTGAACGATTACGCAACCCATTCTTTCAGTCTTTGATCAAGTATTTAACAATGTTTCATTAAATGGGAATACACACGAAGGGCTTCGCTTTAGTTATTCGTACACGCGATGTCTCTTGGCTATTTAAATTGAATTACAATTTGGCCTATTTAATTCTTTGCCTTCATGTATTTGTAATAAGCTATCGCATTGATCTTCAAATATGTAGGACACAATCAAATTACGGAATATGTAAATTGCCCGCGTTAAATGTACATTATATTTTCAGACATTAATTCTAGGGTAAAAATAAAAGTGTATTTAAAGAAGGTACTGACTGTCAGACTATATTCATCTGAGTAATTTTTGTACAAACTAGCGTGCTGACTAAAAAGTAAAACAAATAAATTAGTTTCAGTATCAATCTCTACGATATAAAAACAATCTAAATAAAATATAACATTCGTACTTATTGCTAAGAAATGTCTTATACAACAATATCTGTATAACATAACTCACGAAAGGAAAGCCCCGTCACTTGGAAACTAGTTAAAATTTAACACCAAGAATTATATAATTAATTCTCATAATTTAATGCGTTCATTTCTCATTCGGAAGTAGGCGTTGTAAATTTCATGGTATCCGGCATCACTTGCCATTAAACTAAGGTATATTAATAGCTATGTTTCAAAGGTTAGGTTCTTGGTATTCATCATTCAAGTACAAAAGACATTAATGTAAGGGACAATGTTAGAATGACGTTAGTGGTTCAAAAATAATATTACATTTAGAAAAAAAATGTGTTTGTTGAGAGTTCTCATCACTTTATACTTAAATGAATATATTTACAAACAAAAGGATTGATTTCAATTCCGGTACGTAATCTAAATAAAGAAGGCTCAGTTATGTTTATAAATATTTAACAATACGTGATAAAATAATATAATAAGTATCATACTATTTTATGCTTGTCCGCATGGGTGTGGATAAAACGCCTCCATAATTTGCATCATTTTTCATTGAGTCCGCTCCTATTGGTTGTAGAGAGACGTTATAAAGCCTATTCCCTCGATATAAATATCGGCTATACATGTATACAGCACTAAGATAGTGAATTTTAGAATTAATTGGTCGTTATACAATATAATATTATATGTTACTAGCGGTCCGCCCCGGCTTCGCCCGTGGTACATATGAAAAATAGATGTTGGCCGATTCTCAGACTTACCCGATATGCACAGAAAATTTCATGAGAATCGGTCCACCCGTTTCGGAGGAGTATGCAGACTAACATTGTGACACGAGAATTTTATATATAAGATTTTCCGCAATAAACTTTAGGCTTATAGAAAGCTTGGCACAAAATATGTCAACAATGTTGATTGGTCCATAGAAGGAATTTTCCGTCGTGTAACTCAAAGAGTTATTAACTTTAATTTGTCATTGAATATAAATAAAAGCGTGGAGCAATAGCCGTGTATGCAATAATCCCATGCACAAGGATTGCAATTAGGCCTCAATCTACGCATAGTTTTGCAGGAATTTCATTTATAACCCACCTCGGTCTCAGCTCTATTGAACATTCCTGCACTTTCCCGAAGTTACTAATTGCAAGGCGGAATAATAAAATTCAACGTGGACAGTGATGTTTTTCTGCTGACCGCGACGTTATGACCGACCCTCTTTTAATAAAGGATTGAAGACACTTCACAATCTAATATGTGGATTATATTAATTCTATACGTATTTCGTTATTGGTATGAGCAAAATAATTACCCCTATATTATTATGTATATGGGTTTTAAATGCAGTATCAGCAGCGCTATAAAAAGACAGGGAAAGAGGGGGTTGAAAATAACCCCTATAATCAAATGCCATCTCTAATATGACATCATTTACAAACCCTCTATTCACCCTTTTAGTCATTTACTTGTGTATTGTTAAGTCATTTTTTATCATTGCAAAAAGGTTTTTTGTTCACCAATGCATAGGCATTTTAACTCATATTTAACTAAAGCAAGTTAACTCATTGAGTTAACTTCAATTTATGACGGTTTTATGCGAATTATACATAGTACAAAATAAAGTCTCTTCTCGCCGGTTGCCTGTATTTCTCTTTACTTAAATCTTAAAAAACAAGAGGAAAGTTTTAATGTACAAAACGTGTATAACACGTAAGCACCTACGCGAATCCTCGGCTAGTAAAACTATAATCTAAACCAATGTAACACATTGTCCAGCAAAGCATTCGATAGGAGCAGTTATATCGACATCCTTTACTTAATAAAGGTCGGAGTTTTTCCAAATTGAATGGCCCGCGACAATCAGAACCGTCCGCAGATCATATTTCAGCTCGCAAGATAAACTCGGACAAAAGAAAGGAATTCTCTCTTACCCAATTGGGTAATGGGCCAGCTCCATCGTTATCTCCAACCATTATTTCTGTTTGAAGGAAGTTGTGGTGTTCTATTTATTACAAACATTGAAATCTTTAAAAGATTCCCGATAAGGCTAGGATTACTTTAAAAGAATTGCGGGGTTCGAAGATTTGGAGGGATAAAAGCTTTTAAATATATGTTTTTCAAATATCCTAGCAATAATGGAACCTTTAAACAAGTTAAATAATATTCACATAAGTGCTCTATATTATATTTATGCAAATATTTAATTACCAAAAACTGCTGCCTTTGTTGTACGTCATTTCCCGGAAAAATAGACAACAATCCGTTTTACAAATTTGCTAATATAAATAACGGATATTATATATTACAGTATCTATTAGCTTTCATAATTTAAATGAAATTGTGCTAAAATATACTTTAGCTATCTTACTCAGTCTGCAAAAAAATAGAATCTTAATCGAGTCAGCACTTGCAATAAAAATATCACAATTTCACTGCTTCCAGCTTTATATGACATTATACTATTCCTTAACCACTCTCCAGTCTCACTCGAGTTCATAATAATTAAAAATTATGAAAGTAATATCTAACTTAAGAACTATTTAATAGTTTAAGTTCTTCGCTATTTCAAGAAATAAAACGGTTTGTTAGTTTTAGAACATTAAAGAAAAATACGCTCGAGTTTCTTTCAAAAGCATCGTATTTTCCGACGACTCTCGTTGTAAAACCAGCAGTTTGAAACTTTGTCCCTATTTGTTTTTGTGATGCACTTTACAATAATTCCGTTCTTTATTAAGCCAAAGCGCTCGTGGTTACAGCCGTTGTCAAACCTTCAATCTGTTGCTCGCACAAAATTATTCAATTTTAAATTATGTTGTATTTACATTAATTTATTGCAAAAAGAGAGACCATTTCAAGAAGGTTTATTTAATTATTTACTACTAGTGGTCCGCCCCAGCTTCGCCCGTGGTACATATTTCGCAATAAAAGGTAGCCTATGTCCTTTCTCGGGTATCAAAATATCTCCATACCAAATTTCATGCAAATTGGTTCAGTAGTTTAGGCGTGATTGAGTAACAGACAGACAGACAGACAGAGTTACTTTCGCATTTATAGATAATATATATATATATATATATATATATATTAGTATGGATAAGATATACTGTAGATAGTAGTCCTTTTCCTTTTTGATCTATTTGTTGGATAAGTTTCACCACGCACTTATATACAAGTCTATTATGAAAGACCATTTCGATCATTAGATAGGCATGTCAAGAAAATGATATGAAAATTTAAGGCACAATTACAATTATAAGATTTTTATTTGGCTTGATGTAGATGTCTGTAAGCGAAACAACGATAAACAAAAGAAAAAAATAGTTTGTTTGCATACTATGCCATCAATGTTGTTATTTGGATTTTAATCTGTAATATTATGTCATCGCCCACCCCACAAAATAAAACATTTAATATCTCCACACCTGCATTGGTCTAAAGTTCAATTCATTTGTACCACCACCACATCAAAAGCAGGCCAAGCCGCGGGCGACACCTACTTCGTTAATAAGAATGGCGTATAATCCGTCTCCTTTACAATTGATGAAAACCACATTACTTTTTAATTTAAAACGGCAGGATTCATTGCAAAAGAGACTTTATTACCCGGCGGTACGATTTTGACCCGCACGGCCTTTGAGGGTGGCATTTTTTATTCATTCCTACGGATTCATATGGCTGTGGAGTTTTGGATGTTTCTTTTCCCTTACGGTTGATCTAGAAAAATAGTTTCGGCTCTTGTTGGAATCCCGTGCATTTAAAATAACCTTAGGGCTAGCGTTGGAAGAACGTCTCTCGAATTTATTAGTCTTTGTTTCTATTACAGTTCAATGGTCACATTTAGAATCTGAATAAATGCTGTTTTATTATACCTACCTAATATAAAACTGTGAGGTGAATGTTTATGAATATTTAAAGTGTACAGATGACGTTTTGAATCTATATTGTTTTCTATTGTATATTTATGTAACAATAACAATTCTTTGTTTCAGGTATGCTTGAGAAAAGGGGCTGTTGCTTAGGGAACTCTACATCATATATATATCCTATAATTTCACTATTTTAATGAAAAAGAAATATCGCTTTACTGAAAGTGGCCTCCCTAATTTTAAAATATCAGCCCAGTAGGCTTTGTAACAAACGAACAGCTGCAGCGTCGCAAACTTCTCTCTTTATAAGTACGATTGAAGACCCTGAACTTACTACTAACTATTGTCAAGAACATGTGCTATTATTTGCGTCTCAGTGACAATTTGCTCGTAAGACCTCGGTCTGGTCACTGACAGCCTGGCTGGCTTTAATTTTACGCTTTATGACTTAGAAACCGAGCAATAATGTTAGACATCCCGTATATCAAGATTTTCGTACCTTATTAAATTGAATAGTCTTATAAATACTTATTATACTTTATGATATCTGATCTTGGATAAAGTTTATAGTAATCGTTCGTTTTAATTAAACACATTGTTTCAGTTCATAATGGAATGGATATAAAATAAATTTAATTGCTTTTGAATTTTAACTAAGCATTTAGAAGCAGAAATATCATTCCAAATAACGTGAATTGTTCACGATTAACTAATGTATTTTAGAAATACAACGCTAACAATTTAATAAAATTTAATTATTGATAACTGGATAGCTTAATTAATCATCATCATAATATTATTATGTTGAATAACTGTAATACGTACGCATATTTTATACCACTAAACTTATTTTAAATGCAAATGAAAGACAACGGATATACCATAAGGGGCTTGTTCAAAGGTCAAGTTGATATCTTTCACTATACTTGTATAGAACAAAAAAATCTTTCACTTTCTTGTTTACCTATCTATAAGGACCAATAAAACGTATAACAGCTATTTAACAGAAGTTACAAAATTCCTTTCCTGTTAAATACCTATGTCTATATTATAGGCTCTAGTTATATAAGAGGTGTATATAGGAAAAGTGTTTGATCATCGACGCGGCGCAGCTGGAGGCTTGACTTAAGAGCATTGACGTCTGCCAAGTGTCATGCTTAAGTGTGGTCTATACGTTTCTATATATGTATATCATATTTCGTCTGGACATGTAAATTAGTACTTAAGATGTTACGCAGGTTGGTATAATTCAGCTGATCGAAAAAGCGTAAGACGGATACCATTCCAAAATATCAAACATGCTCAACGTTAATAATCAAGTTTTCACTTCTGCCGGCACTCCCGAAGTGCAACCCGTTCTTTTTTTTTACATCTTTTTCACTCGCGATTTAAAATTAACGTTGACATAAATAATTTCATTATTATATTCATAAACTTTTCTCCGCGTTAAAGTTAATTAGCCGTATACTTTACTATTATAGTAGAGTAGACTCATTATTAAGAAAACGGTATCGAAATATTTTACGAATGTCAAAAACATTTTGCGTTGACATCATTTTGTTACACAGTCGTGGCTTTTTGACAAACTCGACGTTAATGCTTAGATCGCATGATCTTGCTTGGAAGTACATAATTAATTATTGTAAAGGCGTCGAACCTACGGTTTTAGTAACGTGCCATTTTAGTTTCCGTTGTTTTATATACCTACAATACTCATTTATAAAGAGTGCGCCTAGCTTTTTGGTTATTCTATTAGGACGATTATCTTTTTTATAAAAATAGTTATGCCTATCGATAACCGAAAGCTCAGAATATGATAAAGTGCTTTTGCCTTTTGTGTCATATAATTTGATGTTATTGGAAGTCTAATAGATGCTTAAACTTACCACTAAAGAATGTATGGTCTCAAGTAGGTGCGTATTGAAAAATATTATATCTGAGCTTTTTTCTTCACATTTTGTAAACTCTAATTTCACATACCTAAACGCATTTATTGTTTACTCAATGTCATTACGTGCCGACTTATTGAACTGTAGTATTTTTTGAAATCTGATCGTCGTATTTGCTAATTAGGTACGTAGTGCAAAAAATTGTGAAATTTCAATTTTGCTAAAAGCTCGTTAAGAAACTAAAAAATGTACACTTCACTTTTAATTTCGAACGGCTCTTTTTAATTCACAAAGTAAAACTTGTTCGAAACAATAATGTATGCAGATTGCCCTCGTAGCTTTAAATTGAATAATGTAAATTAGTACTACGGGAAGTTGAAGACAGTTATCGAAGATGTAAATGAATCACGGCGCGTGCGTTGTAAAGAGTTATGAGATTTTGGACGAAACTTCCATCTTGTTTGAGCGTTTAAAACTGTTAATTACCTAATTTATGTATCTAATTAACTGAATGCACGATTGTTTAATATAGAGCCAGATTAGGAATTATTACAAATTTTAGGTTCACTTCTACATAAAAAAAATTACTTACCTCACCAATTCTTGGAGAAACTATCATTTATGAAGATTTTCTTTTGTTCACATAAATACAGTAAATATAAGATCTGCGATGTACAAAATTGACTAAATACCAGCTCTAAATTGTAATTTAGCACCTCCGTTCTAGATAGGTACTAAACAGAGTTGAAGTGAGTGTTCATTGCCCAAACGAATTTTAACGAGATGAACAGTAGAGTACCTGTTCAATTCAATGATCTTCACTAAAAGTCTATTAACTCGAGCCATTCTGTGGGCCTCCGCCACAACGCAAATATTGCGTCTTTTTGTGCGACGTGTCGGCACTACGTAGGCACTCCTTTTTTCTGCACCAATAGCACTAGGTTTTCAAACCAGTTACAACCGCTTTCAACGCAAAGGGACGTTACGATTGGATAAACAAGCAATGTTTGTCGCAATCATTCGCTCGAGTTTGAAACGGGCGAAACAATAAAATATAGCAAAGTTTTGTAAACGCAATTTCCGTATCATTGATATGCCTATTCCGGGAACGTGGGAAAATGTATGTATTTGTGGAAAATGCGAGAAGAAATACGTGTTCGAGTTGAGCTAACTTTATAATTGTCAATTTGGGCTAAAATGTTTTTTATTATGTCACTTTATTTTTATTGGACGTAAAGGGAAAACATTGGCGTTTCGAGATTCTTTTTAGAAGTTAATTATATGTTAGGATGTTGTTAATATAATACATTAAAGATTTCTTTGAAGCATCCAACTTTGAAAGATTAAAAGGATTAGAAATTCTAATGTTACTAAAACAAAGTAACTAGATTTACATGTTAAATACATAAAAGCTAATTAATTCGTGTTTATTATAACATCGCTATGCATAGAGCTCACACTTTTACTATTGATATTTGCTTAAAACCTATCGTAGCTTATTTAAAGAAGAAAATAAATGTGGTTGAAACAAAACCAGTTCATAATGCGAACAAGGCATATAATTAAGTTAATATGAAGTTTGATTACAGCAAAATGAACAATTCAATTAGAAAATGCATCAAAATAAACCGCCTACCGTTTTCCGAAGCCAGCGAATAGGGTTCCACCCTAAAGTAGCGGTCGTTGACCCTGATCCGGCTCTCATGTTACTTTCATTAGAAATTCCTATATCTGTCCTTTTTATTCATGTGCTGCGATCTCTGTGATAAATAAATAATACTGACAAATCATTTTTCATATCACACGACACGCTGTAATTGCTACTGATTATAACTTGTAAAGGATTCCAGGAACGCTGTTTGTGTTTTTAAACAACATTTTTAACAGGCTCAGTGTTTTGTATTTTTTTATAGGTATACTTTACTTTCATAATCGTAAAATAAAGATTAGTGCATTCCAGTCATATTAAGATACGTTAATATGTAAAATTGTTTTTTGTATTAATTAATTTGATATATTTTTGTTACCTTACTTAGTTATGTCATATATGATAAAAGCAAACCAATGTATGCATTACCAAAAAGAAATGCAGGGATTTGGGTATGATAGTGAGTTCTAGAATACGGATCCCTAATTCCCGTAATACGAGCCTTGATAAAACACTGCTTCAGTTTTTACTGGAATCCTCAGCCAGGGTGACCCAATTCCAGCAAAAACATTCCGTCTCCCGCATTGTCACTGTTTTGCAAAAAGAGTAGGCAAAGAGATACATTATGCAGCTCTGATTACACAGTCTCCTGACATAAATATTGTAACATCTTTGATCGTGTTTTGTAAACAAAGTTGAAAGAGCCTACACATTAAACGGCTCACACTAAAAGCGTAGCCGTGTTCGGCAAATTGAATCAATTTGCAAAATAATCTGACGATATTGTAGACGCCAATAGGCGTCTGCGGAGTGTGCTGACGATGGATACTCGTTTGGTAATTGATGCGTGAATCGTTACTAAGCGATTCCTTACTTATTGCTTTGTTATTTGAAGAGCTTTCTTAGCCTAATAAATACAGTGGATTTCGGTTATAACGACGGCGGAGGGACCACTTTAATGTTGTCGCTATATCCGGAGGTCTCTATATCCGAAATAATAAAAAATCACATACATTATGTATATATACATACGTAGTTATTTATTTATCACTTATTTATATTATACAAGGCTTTTATTAAAAAACGAGTTCTTTTGTGCACGCTGTAAGGTATATTCCATTTTCATAATTCCCTCTACATCTAAATTATTACTGGCTTCTCCAAATAAACAGTACTTTTTGAGAACAGAAACAAATCACTTGACCATCTGCGAATGTAAACAAAAGATTCTTATCCTTTGTTTACATTCCTACATAATACAAGCTTAATAGTTAAAGTTGATGAATGAGTCTTTGCGCCTTTGCCGACTTCGTCTCAATATCCGCAATGAATTTCTAGGAATCTGTCCCAAATAGTTCATAAAAACAAGTCGTTATACCCGAATTAGGCGTTATATCCGGAGTCGCTATTGCCGAATGGATTTATACGAAAGTATGCTTCAAATTCTAGGGACGTAAGTTCGACGTCGCTATAACCGAAAGGTCGTTACAACCGAGGTCGTTATTAATGAAATCCACTGTAGTTACAATTGATTATGTTAAGCGGACTCGTCGAGGTGTAGCAATCAATTGTTGTTAGAAGTAAATTGGAAGTTGAATGTTGACGTTGTTATTTGGGTATACTTAGTTTTATTGTGCGTTATTTAAATAGTGATAATGCAATTTATATATATTAACTAGTTAACCTCTGATAAGTATTTTCTAAAATAACTAAATTAATTTCCATGTATAGAGTAGATAAATAAAAAAAAACTTGCTTTAAGGATATTGTGTGCTTTCGCTGCAAGGCTTTTTGTTCTATGTGTCAACTTCAGTTGCTTGCAGCTTTATACACACACTGTCAGGTATACAGACAACCATTTAGAAAATATAAAATACTGGTAAATTATGTCAGTAGATAATAATTAGGACACCCAATAACAGAATATTGAAAGATGGCCACCTAAGCTTAACTTTACCTACTTTTCGCTGTAAGGAGTAACAACGAGGTTTTCGATTTACTCTTGGTGGTTTTTATAAAAATACCTCTTTAATTTCATAAAACAGTCCTGTACTTTTCATGCAAACGTTTCTAATTTTTTTTTAAATACACGCTATACTTAGCCATTATTAACTAGGAAAAATCATCTCTCTACATTTTTCTATAAGTTGTGATTAAATGCTAGTGCACAATAGATAGGGTCAATATCCACTGATAAGTATTTATCATATAGGTCATCAAGTAACATGTAATTGCAACCTCTATTCATTACATGTATCGATAAATGAAGCACTTTTACATTGCAATACGTCACTTAGTTTTCTATGAGATCAAGTAAAAAGTAGAGTTTTTCTTTTGATTATAAAATTAGGTACAATTAATTTTGTACCGACTTTCATAAAGTAAACAACATCGCTTACAACAAAACGTTAACCCTGCTATTAAAAATTGACCACCCGAACGAGAAAGTTCCCCCATGAAATTAATAATAATAATTTCCCTCAGACGATAGCGGATTTCGCATGACAAAGGACCTGTTTCTCATTTATTTTGGACAATTTTTGTCGACCATTGTTCCTCTCCCTTGCTGTCGGCTTGATCTTACTGAATACATTGCTGGGTCATAGCAGACGTTTAAATGGAGCAGTTAAGGACCCTTTTATAGTACTGTGGTACTTGAATGTTGACTGGAAGACGATAAAATAGCAGACGTAAACAACGCTGTGGCTGAAATTTTTATCGAGTTAAAAAAAAGCGTTTACTCGTATCTACTACCCTTTTTGCTAAAGCAGATTTTATGTTGTTTCAATGGAATATTGCATAGAATTCTGATAGGACGTTTTACAGAAGACTCATTTCCACAATTTTAGCGTCCGCCTATTATGCCTTACTACCTTCGTCTTCATCAATATACATTTTAAATTAACTTCATGTATTATAATTTAGGTACTTTTACTTTTCAATATAAAGGACATATTCTGACATGGGTCTTTTAGTACGTATTAATTTTAGAAAGCTATAAACGACGATAAAAAACACAAAACGATTTTTAATTAGGCCACAATGAAAAAATAATTACGCCTATCTCGGCATCAATCATGGTGCGACACGATATCATTGGCGCGGTTTGAACAATTTCCAATGCGGATCGTAAGCCGATTATTATCACGATAAAACACCAGGACACCCCCTTCCTTGGTCCGGTTTTATCGGATCGCCTGTCAAAAGTGCTTCCAATTTATGTACTATATATATCCAGCCGCGAGGGTGCCGGCAATTTTTGTGGTTGGACACACCCGTCTGAAAGTGTTTGGATAAATCTAAAATATGATTATGAAGGTATAACATATTTTCTTACGCTATTTAATCGGTTTACTTATGACAATACGAATAAGAAAATAAAAATAAAAATATTCAAAAATTCCGTGATAAATTTATTATGATTGAAATAATTCAGTATAAATATAAATAAGCACCTGTTAAGTAACACTATTAGAAACACAAAAAGCTACGTATTCAGCTACAAATCATCAACTACTTTCAAAAATTCAAACATCAAACTTTTTACCCAAAGAGCACTCCATCAAAATTTCAATCGCGGTTGAAACTCGTTGAAAACCGCTAAGCTTTTAGCGTTTCTAAATAAAACAACGTCTGCGTTATTTAGGACGCTTGGATATTGTCAAAAAGTGATGCACGTTTAACAAGTCAAAGGAAACATTGCCATGTCAGCCATCACACAATTCGTAATTAAAATTCTGCCACCTAATCTTCAGCTAACTTAAATAAAATTATAACCTTGATACACTTTTCTTATTTATTACACGTACAAAATGTTGTTTATTTTCTCTCTATACTGAGCAATACTTAATGACATACTTACTATTAATATAAGTATTATAATATTCTTTTGACGTCATTCGTCGATGGTACCAGATGCTGGCATGTGCGTAGCCATACTTGTGACATGTGTATTTTTATATTCTGGGTCAAGTAATTCATTTTGTTCTTTCTTGGTCCAATAGAGCAATGCAATAGCACTAAACAATAGTTTATAATAATTAATAAATAGCAACGTATTGAATGTGTTAATATAGTTTATCGCTATGCCAATATTAAGCTTAGGACGTCCAGTAATTGTGTGTGTCCAGTAGCTGTGTGATAAAGAAAGTACTCAATATAAGCATAATCATTTAGGGTAAATATGCCACTAACTATAAAAATACCACATGTAATGTTGTTAAAAGTCACAAATTTGTTTTGCAACAGAGAACAAAACCATAAACATTATTCGTTATATGGAGAGCCAACCCATTTTTTCAGAAATAACTGTTTAACAAAATCATTATCAAATAGTGCTATTAATCTAAGTCTATCTTTATAGAAAACTAAAATATGTGTTGTTGTTTCTAACTTTTATAACAGTTTTGGCGATCCTGATAAGAACTATCTTGTAGGAAATATGCGTTGTACTATCCAGTTTCAAATATAACGTTTATAAATGATTCCTCTGTATACAATACTGTTTAAAATTTCATAACAAACACATAGAGAGACCATTATCCTTTAAACAAAATCTAATTCAGCTTTAAAATAAGACTTGTGAAATTCTACAGCAGTATTTCCTTTGGGATATTGCAAAGCTGTCGGCAACGTCTTGAAATAAAGCGAATAAAACACTATCTTAGAGACGTAAACTTGGAAATATAATACAGAAATGTATTTTAATATGATCCATTTTGTAAAATCTTAAAAGGACTTTAATTTGCTTTGTTTACCCCTTGCTGCAAGGAACACTTCCATGTAACATTTATTCCATTAGCCGAGACGTACAATTTCGTAAAAGTTTCTCATCTTTTCTAGGTTGATTTACGAACCGCTTAATAAATCATATATTGAGGTTACAGGCTTCTTAGGCTATGTAATATTTCACCGATATTCGACTAATACATATTTAGCTCACTTATAGTTGTTCGAATAT
>CAJQZN010010058.1:0-17050 GCA_907164685.1 Colias eurytheme | reverse complement strand
TCTTGAGAGGAAATAGTTAACCAAATTTGCACCTGGCTCCCTAACCACTACCACCCGATTTGTTTTTGATTGTGTATGACCGTGAATTGACCTCTATTTGGATGCGATGGGGGAAGCGCGCCTGCGGTACGCCCGCGGCGCAACCGTGGCGTGCCGCCTCGTCGCCTTTCCAAAATTCTTTCATACAAAATGTATAAGAAGGACGTGGTGCAAAACAGATTCAAGAGGTGCGCTTATGGCACGCCCGCGCCCGCGCCGCTTGTGTTTGACCCGCGCCTAAAAGGAAAGTTCGGCATCGGTATCGCTAGTATACCTACTCGTATTGTGATTTTAAACGAATTCTCGAAGTTTCCAAACTTTGACTCTTAACTCTCCATTAATTCTTGTTTCATGTAAATACGTTAAGATTTATCTGCTGACCTTGTAACTATTGTTATCGTTAATTTAAAGTAATTTAACGGCCGTCTAAGGACTTTAATTTTACTTTTTTTTAATTGATTTGTTTATAGTTTTCATTAATTTACACGACATTTAATCAAATTACAAAATATTCGGATTTCGTACTTATTTTTCTGAATTATAAATTTCTCATGTATTTAAAGTAAATACTCCAAATCTTTTAGCACAATGGCAATTTCAAAGCAGATAAAACAAACTGGCAACTGTTAAACTTAAATATAAAATGTTACATCCTCTTTAAATATTCTAATTTATAAGACAAAACGTGTTTTAGGTACCAATAAACGAACCGTATAAACTTATCTAATGTTCAAATAATATCTGCCACGAAGTTCAGAATTTTAAAAAGCCTACTATTTTCAAGCCCAATCAGGATCAATACGCCCACTGAACCAATCTTTTTGAAATTTGCCATGCCATTTATAATGCTTATCTTACGAAAGTAAACAGATTTTGGATGTTGAATGCCTCGCGGCATCTGACTCTGGCATATCCATCTTACTGAATATCCTAAATCCTCGTCATTAACGAAGAAAGATAGTTTTTCTTGTCTGAATTTATATCAGTATTAGGATGAAAGTATTTATATTAAAAATCTTGGTAGTTTATATGAACAATATTATAAACTGTTTATGTGATTGTAATGTAGGTAATATATTCATCAAGGCTTAAAACACTAATACATAGATATTTAGTGCTTCTATCCCTGGTTTTTATAAATTTCTAAATTGAATAGACTGTTTCACAAAACAGCTATAATAAAATACAGAAGAGGCTAGAAGCGTGCCAATGTCATTCTAATTGCTATAGCTATTTTAACACCGCAAGATATTCACATAAAATATACGAGAAAATCCTTCAAAGTCGGCTTCCAAAACTTAAAGGATGGTTACAATGACTTGCGCTTGTGTCATAAGAGTTAAGACCAATCCCGTCGAGTCAGGATTCCTTACTCTATACCAGTGACGTAGCCAGGTAACCAAGAGCCCTGGGGAAATAACGAAATTTTAGTGAAGTCCCGTGTTTCCTAGTGGGGTAAGGGGCAGATGCAATAAGCATAAATCTGTTTCACTAATCGATTTTCTTTAGAGACAAGTAGGTAATGAGCCTTCTGTCCTGCCAGACCGAGACATTTATTTTTCTTAGTCTCCATTGGGAATCGAACCCAGTACCCCTTGGTAAGTACGCTCACGCGTCAACCACTGTCCTCTCAATGACCTCTAAAAACGCTTTCACCTAATTCGCAACATGTTATATTTCTTTTGAAAATTAGGAACATTTTTCGAATGTTCAATTCGAACAACATTTTCTGGTAGGATTCGAGGGCCCCCTGAGCTCGAGAGCCCTGGGGCATTGCCCTATCTGATCCCTGCGTAGCTACACTACTGCTATACTTTGGCTAAAGAGTCAGAAGCCGCGAGTCACAACTATAAATTCAATTTCTAACTGTAAGCAAACTAAGGCAGATGTAAGTTCGCTCTATAGATTGGCATAACTTTAAGGAATGTCCTTAATCGAATTAAATTTAGTATAGATTTCTTCAGAGAAATTGAGACGTAATAAAGGCATATTTTCGGACGCTTCAGGTAAAACCACCTCGTTCCAAATCATGAAACCAAAGACTATGGTTACGGAAATTAAAACAAATAACGCGGAGGTTGTGTGTAAAATTTCTTTTTAATATAATATTTTGTCTTGAATTCGAGGCCCAGCTTACAAAAAACGATCTTGAATGCATAAGTATATTATGAAGAATGCATTAACCATTGCAGACAGGTTTTTAAAACAAGAAAATTGATTTAAAACAAAAATGTACATGGCTAATAACTTACACTAATTTTAATAAATCACACAGCAAACAGTACAAGATTGTATTAAAATCATGAGATGAACTTACATAAAAACGCCCAGACCATACGAAAATATAATAGAAAACGTGACAATAAAATTAATTCGAATGCTACAAAGGGCTCGGCCTGAATTCCCGCAATTTGTATTCAAAGACACGTCGCTCCGGTCTGTTCGTAAAAATCTTAATAAAAGGTTTCAAGGTGTTTAAATTTGGTAATAATGCCTCAGTTAATTTCTGAAATTATGTCTGTCTAATTTGCTTTCATAACGTTCTTAATATAATAATTTAGTATGATTTATGCATTAAACTAAAATATATTTTGGTCTAATAAACTAGTTTTTAAGCTTCACAGTGCGTAAACTTTTGAAAAAATAAAATATCGATTCTAATTCAAGATATAGGAAGTACCTGGATATTTAATAGATTATTTGTATTCAGATCCTTTAGAAATTCGAATACTGAATTTTACTTCAATACAAAAAGTACTATAATTTCACATATATACATTCCTAATAAATCGCTAGACTTCCTTGAGCAATAATTTCTAAAATTCCTGCTAAAGACAGAATTCACTTCACAGTGTTTGAGTACACTTAATTATTTACAGAAAAGAATTAGGTTTTTGTATCTTTTCTTTCATTGTTCACTTCACAATGTGACGCAATAAACAATAATTCAAAATGAAGCTAAAACATTGTTAATAAGAATAAATGGACATTGTCTCGAATCTTATAGGTTCAGTAATGACTTGGTGTATAAAGCGCTGCTCTGTTTTCATAATATATTTCCATAATATTTTCTCCACGCGCCATCTTTTTTGTTTTATTTTACGCTCGGGAGATCTTGATTCAAATTGCTCGGAGACAGTTTTTTACGTTTCGTGAAAATTTTGTTTAATCCAAGAAAACTTGCGGGTTTATTCAGAGTAAGGAGTGAAGTAAAGTAATGAAATAATTTTCAATTTTAAAAAATGTAACTACTTATAGTCGGAATTTTCGAGCCTTATGGCTTAATACTATACTTAAGATTTTGTAAAAAATATGATAAACTACTAGAATTAAGTAAATATAATAAATAGAAGTAAAGAATTTGGTGGCTGGATATTTGAGCAAAAATAATCGATAATCATTCATATCTACTATTAAAAGAACCGACAAGAAAAACTATTAACTAACAAAAACTGTAAGAAAGTACTGTAAACCAGAAATATCAGATAAACTGCATTTTTGCTAAATGAAAAACCTCTACCGATACGATGTGTATGCATTTCAGTCATGAACGTGAATATTCATCGAATTCTTGTTATAAAACTCCTCTCAGATGGTCTGGTAAATAAATTCCAAACAGAAAGAAACAATACAAAGTATTAACTTCATCATAGAGGTGTATGAAGTCACTTTAACTCGGTTTAGCGTCACCTTATTGTGCGTTCATTAGAGAATTCCGTTTTATCTAAGATAATCATGTCTAATTAAAAGTAGAATTATGCTGAATGTCTTTTTCTACAATTCATTTTAGTATTTCGGTTTGATACTGATTTTCATAAAGATATAATTTATTTAGACTTTAGACTCTACATAAGTATTTAATAGGTAGGTAAATCTAAAGTTTAGAGGATTATACGTCATAATATCTAAGACACAGATAGATATAGATTGAGTACTGAGATTATGTGGTAATATTAATCATTAATTAATGTTCTAACATGCCTCAGTTTGATGATGAGCAAATTAGATGTAAATTATAAAAATAATAGAAACAATACATATTGACTGTTTGAATGATTCTGCATAATATTATAATATACTTAATTATACATTTTCAAATAAAGAACATAATATGTTCTAGTACTTATAATCTATAACCTATCTATTATTAGTCTATGCTTTTATTGCAATTTATACTCTTATAGGTATTACCATGGTATTACCTAACAAAACGAATCACAGTCTATGCTAACCAAACTATTTATAGACAAGGATACCTACAAACAATCAATCTGCAAACGCTTAACCGCGTTCCAACATTTCACTTTGCCTTTAAAGAATCTTTGAAAGGTATTAATTTCACAAAGGCGTTGGGAATAAAGGCAAAGAACGTTTATTTAGCTTGCGGGTGTATTGTGGGATATCCCGAAATACCGATAGCGAAACATTTTGAGCGTCAAAATGGACGTCCTTTGAAGCAAGGGAATCCATTGTTTTGGAAATTAAATACAAATTTGCGACTGCTTTAATAAGTTTTCATGCTTACAAAGCTGTATAGACGTAGCTACGTAAAAATAAGCTTATAATAAATAAACTTTGGTCAACTTTATTGTCAAAATGTGCTTGGATTATTTATTAGGAACTAGATAGTAGATACCAATTCAATGACATTGTTATACCCTTATCATCTGTTGATATTATGAGTATTCATGTTACTACTAGGTATATTTATTATACAGTCATGAATAGTGCTCCAATTTATGAAATTTATGACTGATAACAAAAGAAGCAAATGTTTTAATAGAAAATCGTAATAAATGACCACATTGAAACTGATACTGCATATTGAAAGAGATTTTATTTGCGTCCAAAGCTACTAAATCTGCTGGCTATAAAACGACCCAATCATTTAAATAAGACCTAAGGCCTTCTGGAAAGATCTCCAGATACTATCGGACAATTTATTATACTTTTGCCAATTTATTACCTACTCATAGCAATCTTATTTGAAGTGTGAACACATTTTTTAGGTTATGGAAGAAAGGATTGTTTTTCCTGTAAACTTTTTTAAATGAAAAACTCTCTATTAATTAGTTTTTTTTTATGGAAAAATAATCTCGAAACAGGATATAGATTTTTTTAATTGAAAACATTCTAAAAGTTATTTTTGGTGGTACATAAATAAATCGGAGTTGACCTCCAAAATCAGTCCAGAAATTGTAATTACAAAAATATTGATTTTCACACAATGTTTATGGACGTATCTAAATATACACTGGTTTATTAATTAAAATAATTATGTTTAAATTAACACAGATAACAATATACTTTGACTGTTAGAGTAAATTTTCCTCATCATCATGACAAAAATTATTTGTTTTGATATACATACTAATATGGAGTTTATTTTACCTTGATTACTTCCCTGACCTAGTAATAAATCTTATAATAGAGTCAAAAGCACTAAACTCGCGTTTTACAAGTTTGAGACAACGTGTTTTTTTGAAGTGAAACTTGGGTTGGAAATAAATTTAGTGTAACATTTTTTCGTTAGCGACATTTTTCCGTTACGCGCCATCTTTTTCTTATCCCTACCACGCGTGATTCGACGTATTTCTGTAAAGTTGCATTTAGTAAATTATTTTTTGAAAAATAAGGTCATAAAGAAGTTTCACTTCTTACGTGTGTACACTAGTGCACGCACACATTTTTTTTTCTTATTTCGGTCTAGATATTATGGTCTCTAAAATTATTCTAAGGAAATTCGACAAGTCATAAAATTTTGTTTAATTGATTTTGTGTTATGACACACTTAACACATCACTATTATTAAACAAAAATAAATAAATAAAATCATTGTGTAGTTTAGTAGGTAATTTTCGTGAAACATCCTGTTATTTCGACTGTCTGTACTTTGGTCTTTTAACTTATACTTGAACAACTTCACGAATTCTCTTACAAATAAGTCAGAACTAGGTATTTATATTATTAATATTGATGTCATTGCCAACGAAATGTGTTGAAATAAATACAGTGCCGGCGTTAAGAGCCAAAATAACAAATATTTAAAACTAGCTGTGTTCCGCGGTTTCACCCGCGTGGCTCCGTTCCTGTCTGGTCCTGGTCCTGGTCTTATCGTGATGATATATATATAGCCTTCCTCGATAAAGGGGCTGTCTAACACTATTCTAGAAAGAATTTTTCAAATCGGACCAGTACCTAGTTCCTGAGATTAGCGCGTTCAAACAAACAAACAAAGTCTTCAGCTTTATAATAGTAGTTATTCAGATTTTAGATAATAAAATATGCATGTGGTCAATAAAAAATAAACTTTAATTTATAAAAAGAATTGGAAAAATGTATTTATAAATATCATATAGCTGTCCGCCCGCGGCTTCGCCCGCTTTGTGCTTTAAGCTATCCTATCTCTCAAGTTGGATCGAACTGCACATGGTGTGCGATCTTTATTATAATCGGTTAAGTGGTTTAGGAGTCCATTGAGGACAAACATTGTGACACGAGATTTATATATATATTAAGATGTATAAGCAAAATAACAATGACACAATTTAAGGACATCAAATTAATGTATGTACTTAAATCATCTTCCCTTACGCCTGCACTGGTAATTCCATTAAGGAAAATATTATTGAACTAAATACCTAATTACTTCAGTTCTATATAAGGATTAATACAAATAAGCGAAGAATAAGTTATTATAAAACCATAATAAAATATTATTAAGCTATTTATGATGAAATGTAAGTTTTCTTTCTACTTGTACCGTAAATAATAATAACTCTATATTATTTAAAAGTGCACTAAAATTATGACTATTGAGTATCTATTTTCAGCCATATTATTATATTTAGTGTCATGTATAATTATACAAATCAACGGATACTTTCACAAGCCTAGTGTACGTATTCTTACTCCACCAAAGGAAATGACATTACCAGCAGACTCTCTCTTTGGATACAGTATTGCATACCAGAAGAGTATGAGACAGTAAGTTTTAATTATTTTATTTCGTCTTAAAGACTTTGGTGTAGAGCTTGTGTATTTTTTTGTAATTATTTCTCCTCTATGAGATAACAATATTTATGTTACTAATATTAATAATTGAGAAAAAAATACAGAATATTATGATTTTTTTCTTTATTATGATATGAATTAACTATATCCAATAACGAAATATGTATTGGCGTAAAATAATGATTACACACTATGACGTAAAAATTACTTATCCATCAGTTATACAATTTTATTATTAAATTGATCGTATTTAAAATTGTAGGTATGTATTAATCGTATTTCTAAATTAAACCTAGCTAAATTTGACCGATTACTAATATTTTTCACTATGTATTCCAGTTTAATTATAAGTGCACCAACAGCAGATAACATTGGGCAAATATTTAGAGCCGAATTAGATGATGGGGTTGTAAGACCACTACCTGTTCCTATATCACATGGTAATTTGGTTTATTATTATTATTTGAAATTATAATTTAGCGTACTACATAAATTTATTTATTTATTTAATAAATATTTGTAATAATATAAAATATATACCATACAGCTTTTAGCATGAAGTTATATCATTAAAATCAATGATATTGAATAAGATACAGTTCCTGGATTTAATAGAATATAATAAATAAGTAAATAATAAAAAAAATATTTCAGGACAATTTTCACACACGGCACAAACTGATCCCATACTAAGCTTTCACTAGTGTAATGGAAACCAGATGGCTCATAAACATACATATAACATAACATACAGGGTGTAATCGTTAAGTGTGCACAGGCGATTATTCCGTAGATATCAAAAAACTTTAAACTGATATCGAAAGCCGTTTACTAATGAGTAAAATGACAATAACAACATTTAAAAAATAAAACGAGAAATATCCAAAAAAGTTACAATAAACACTCCCATACATTTAGTAGTACACAAATATTTGATCCGGGTGGGATTCGAAGCCTTGACCTCTGGCTTGGTAGGCAGGCCCACTACCAACCAACCTTTTAAATAAATAACTTTTAATAAACATATTCGTCATTACAAAGTTACGTCGAACTGAAAAAGTAACATCTGTAAAAAAGTCAAGCTGAATATACAATTTTTATTTATAATATAAATATAATTGACTAATATAGTATAATTTCGCCATCAATTTTGTTACAGATCACAGCAGCCAAGACTACTATTGGTTGGGAGCTAGCGTTCAAACGAATTCTACGAATTTTGTAGTGAGTCAATATTAACCTTCACTTAGTACAATTTTCATGAGGTACTAATTCTTTATATATTTTCAGACCTGTGCTCCTCGATCAGCCGACTATTATAGTAAGTTCGTTTTCTTTATAATAATTTGATATACATTTTAGTAGGTATTCATTGTACAAAAATCAATACTGATATTTCTTATAGTTGGCAAAGTAGCTCATCTGTCTGTTAGGTACGTTTTCAAGTATATTCTACTGAACCAATTTTAATGAAATTGGGTACACAAATAGAGTGAGTGATCTGGGAATAGTTTAACTTTTCACGAATCACGATATATACCTTTTTTTTAACGTTTGGAAATTATTATATTATAAATTTAAAATGCATTTACGCATCCCCCTCTGCAGTTTTCCTGCGTGAGGGGGTATGTGGGACTCGCGAAAAGCCATACCCACTAAAACCCAACGGTGGCCACCGATCACCTTCGGCGGCAGGGGTTAACAGCCAGGCCTTGTACCCCCAAAGATATCACGATACATACCTAAGCTTAAAAGAGTTAAAATAATCGACAAAAAAAGGAATTCCACACGCGATCAAACTAGTAAATTAATAAATATTTACGAAATATGTATTGATTTTTTTTATGGGTTCAGACTTCAGAAGCATTACAGAACAAATTTATTCATTCATAATTATTAATATTTTTAATTTGTTTATTAATATTTTGGCGATATAGTAATTATTATTAAGGGAAGGGATGGCTCTCTACACAGGCTATGCAAGAGAGACAGAGCCTTATATCTAAAATTTTACAACAAAGATCAAATAAAGATTTTTTTCTAATTGTTGTTTTTAGATACTCGGATAAGCAAGTGTATCTTTGAGTCACAAAACCAAATGTACTTCGTAACTCTTCAGCCATCCGCTAAAAGTGAGTACAAACAATTTTATTAAAAACTTTAATGAAACTTCTTATTGATCCGATTTAAATCCTTTTCTATCATAGATAATTTAGACAATTTCTATCATTATAAAGAAATAAATCATTTATTTATACCATTATATGTTACAAAAATTTTATGACCCAGGCTCCTAATGTAAACTGTTTACATCACAGGTTTACATCTATTATAAATGCAAAAGTTTGCGACGATGGACGTTTAAAGCGCGTCACACACGGTGAAGATACTATAATATTTTATCTTAAGATACTGATATATTTTATATTACAGTATCTTAAGGTATCCGGTATCAGCGTTCTGACCATCATTTTTCTTGTTGTCATTGCGTACTACTACCCCTGTAGAACCGCCATCCTGTTACAAATGACCCACAAAATTTCGGGCTTTAGAAAGAGGACAAAGTAGTTTTTATTAACATAACTGTTAAGTTATATGTATGGAATGACACATGAGCTATAAAAATACCTGATTTTGTACGCGGGGGAAACCGAGCGGCAAAACTAGTTCATATAATTATAAGGTATAATTATAATTATAATAATAATTACCTATTAATAATTATTATTTTTAGACACAGGTCTTGATAGCTACGGCTGGAGCATTTATATGGACGAAGATATAATATACGTAAACAATCCTGTTTTAAACGGTTAGTAAACAAATACATATTTGGATTAAATGAACTTTTCTGAACACAATGAATTAATTAATTTGTTATTATTTTTGTAATAATTTTAACTGCTCTATATTTATACAACGCTTTAGTAACCAAGAACATTTTGTTATAGGTAACATACTAGGTCTTTCCATTGAAGAAAATAGTTTTTTGCAACAGATGTACAGACTCTATGATATCGAAGAAACGGCTCTTAATTTTGGTAAGTTTTGACGGGAAAAGATATAAGTAGATATTATTAATATACTTTATACCTATTTAAAACAACGTTTCGTTCTGTTACGTTTTTTTTTTAATAATTAAGTTTTTTAATAAAATTAAGTTTTTTTTTGTAGTATTTTTTTCCATTTTGTATCTAGTATAACCTTTGTTTTTTAGGGTACAGTATAGTAAATGGTAAATTCTTCTCAAACGAATTTTCATCACTTGCAGTAAGCTCTACGTATGGAGAATACGGTCAAGGAAAGGTATGACTTTAATTAATTATTTCATCACCACATAGTATAAAACAATTTTTTTATCATACACTAGCGCTTCGCGGTTTCACCGGCGGTGGCTCCACTTCTGTTGGTCTTAGTGTGGTCATAAACCTTCCTCGATAAATGGGCTATCCAACACCGAAAGAATTTTTCAAATCGAACCAGTAGTTCCTGAGATTAGAACATTCAAACAAACAAACTCTTCAGCTTTATAATATTAGTATTAGTCAGTTCTTTAAAGAAAAGAATCTTCAATGGCGGCGCTTATCATTCCCTCTCGCTCACACACGGCCATACGGTATGCAAAAAAAAAATGGAAAAATAAAATCACTAAAATGTATTTGATTTTCCCTATAATAGTTTTTATCATAAATTTACAATGACAATTATGCATTTGCGAAAGTAAATAATGTTTTATTGGGATTTGACAAAATATGTTCTTTGGGAAAAGTTGTTCAGTTTTATGGGCTTATTACAAGTATTATGGGGATTTTATTACATTCTGTATACGTAAATATGATAATTCATATAAATACACAAATACAATAACAAAAAAGTTTGTCAACAAACAATTTGAAATGATTAATAAAATAATTATCAATTTACGTTATTTTTATTTTCTTTTTTGCTGATCCTACCATCTGTCAAAGTCAGCTTTGGCCGCCATTGAAGATTCGTTTCTTTATTGAACTGACTAATATAGATTTACTTCCGTTAATAAACAATATTTTAAGCTAAGATTTTAAGCTGAATCAAAACATATTATATAAAAGCACAGAATAGTTAATAGTACGGGTTAGTTCATACAATCCATGCTAAAATTTTATGCAGTAAGTTTTGCTATGTTAAAACTTAAACGTTACATATATGTTTTGTCGCGTCTTCCAGATATTTTTCTTCGAAGGCATTTTAGAAGTGTGGTCGATCTCTGACGGCGAAGTGGGGACGATGTTTGGCGCGGTCCTGGCAGTAGCCAACCTCGGAGGACCACGGTCGTCCTTGCTGGTTGGCGCGCCGACACACACGACCAAGACAAGAAGCTATGATGTTGGGGCCGTGTATTTGTATACACCGGAGTATAGTACAGACGTAAGTAGCGTATTATATTATATTATCTGCGGTAAACCTAAATATGTAGTATAGATTATTGTGAAAGATTAATGATATATTTATTATGTACTAGCGGTCCGCCCCGGCTTCGCCCGTGGTACATATTTACGTTTTCTCTACATAAAAAACCATCCTCGTACTTCAAGGAATATAATAAAAAAAGAATTATCGAAATCGGTTCAGCCGTTCTCGAGTTATGCGCTTACCAACACATTTTGCGATTCATTTTTATATATAAGAAGATAAGATAAGATAGGTACAGTGATTTTTTTATTTTCAAAAATTGCTGTTACATATAAAGAATATTTGTGTGTAGCACGCGTACGTTAATAAGAATTTTTTTTAATATTTTCTTCGTTGGTGATTAATATAAAAGCACTATCACTACAGGGGAAATAAATTTGATTCCTATTGATGAGATGTCAATTCTAAGATAAGAAATACGATCCTATATTTTTGTTGAATAAATAATGCATTCCAAAAAATAACTTTGATGGCTAGTTACAAGATAAACTAAATATAAAATAGCTGAAGTTTATACGTATTGGAAAGTAGGGAACCTCTTGAACTCAAGGGATCTAGCGTTAGAGTTGAGAGCCCATTGAATGGCCGAGAAAAATCATACTCCATTCACGAAGATCAAAGATATTGATATTATGTTACGGAATATGAAGGTTTTTTTTGACAGAAACACGTAAACGATAAATCTTATTACAATATGAGGTGGAATGTAAGTTGCTGTATATAATAGTAAATATTGTATTGCCTAGAAGTCTTCGGAATTTTATTATTTAGCAGTTGATTAAAACCAGGATAACATAGATAGTGATGTTACGTTTCCATTATTGATGTTAGATAAATGTGTCTATTAGAAGCTGTATTTGTTTAATTACAAATTCTTGACGTTGAATCTTCTGCTTCTTCCAATTTTTATAAGAAAATTTAACTATAACTTTTTAGTAGCGCAAAAAAATCATGCTAAGATCAATATGAGCGAAGCAATGAGTAGATAATGTTTAAAAATGCCGGAAAACCGACACAAAAACGTAATCGTGGGTTAATTAACAACACAGTAACATATTTGATATATTTGTGTTTCAGATATTGAAGTTACATAGAATTATAACAGGAGTGTCGAATGCAGGCTACTTCGGGGCAGCAATAGCTAGTGTAGGAGATATGGACGACGACGGCCTTGATGGTATGATTTCAATATAAATACCTAATGCCGACGATTTACAAATTTGTATTCCTAAGCTTCAAGGTTGTCCTATTTAAAATTATAAATTCTCAAACAAACAGAAGTGGCGATCTCAGCTCCATATGAAAACGATGGGAAAGGCGCAGTATACATATACACTGGCCCAGGTTTACTCGCCGGCCACTCGTGGGCGCAAAGGATAGAACCACCTGCAGACACCATGTACACTTTTGGTTTGAGTCTCTCTGCGTTAGATGATTTTACATTGAACGGGTGTGATGGTATGTTTTAAAATTTTACTTACCATATTATTAATTTATAAATGCTTTATAGTGAAATACTGAAAATTAATACAATAATTTTTGAGATTTTCTTACCCAACCTAAGCTACGTAGGTAATTTAAAATTCTAAAAATAAACTAGCAAAATGAAGCTAGATGTCATAAAAACAAGACATCCAATTTTATAAAAATTCAAGTATCTAGAATAGACTACAGGCCCATGTTGAAAAATTTATGGGTCATTTGAACCACCATGTGACCTATCTAGAACGATACAAGAGCATAAAATAATAAGATTCAGCACTATGCTGCCACTTGTAATCTGTCCACCTGAGTGCAGATGAGAATTCGAAAGTACAGGTACCTAGAGATTTTTTAATGTTGACCATACATTTTTCAACACGGGCCTATTGTTACCTTCTAGTAACTTTATTAAGTCAATATTTTATATGTGCGTGGTTTAAATATGTTAAAGACAAAGTAGATGATTTCTATCGAAAATAAAGTTATAAAAATACGTGTGACAAGAGAATTTAAAACACTATATATAAATTTAATTTATCAATGATGTAAGTATATTTTATTCCGCTGCTTTTTTATGAGTTTTTTTATTTATTTATTTTTAATTTTAAATGCTCTACGTAGCGTAGCACGTAGCACGTGCAGCGTAGGTAAATGTCATAAAAATTATATATTTGTCATTTTGTGTATTGTGTGTATAGAATTTAATATTTTTTCTTCATCTTTCTTATTATGCCGTCTAAAAAGGGTATAATTATATTAATATGCTATTTCTGATAAGGTTTGGCGATTGGAGCCCCTCGTAGTAATATGGTTGCACTATATAGAGGCATACCATTAATAACAGTCGTCTTATCTACAAACTATACACTTGCAAAGGTAATATATTAAATGATGTATGAAGGTTATATGATGTAATCATAGAAGATGAATTTAAATTTTAAAAATATTAATTGTGTTATTTTTTTTTTCAGAGACCTAAAGATGCAAATTCCTTTGACATTGAAGTAAAATTAAATGTGAACTATTCTCGTGATTTGGGACGAATTGACGCAGGTGAGTGATATTTTTTTTATAGATAGCAACAATATAAATATTAAATAATATATATATCTCTACCAATCCTTATTACTCCAACATAATATAATATAATCATAGGGTTAAATCAGATAATAGTCACTCGAGAATAACGAATTTCTACTATTATAAAAAATGTATGCGTGTACTAGAGTACACACGTAAGAAGTGAAACTTCTTTATGACCTTAAAAATGTCACGAGTATGGCGTAACGCAAAAATGTCACGCGTGCGGCGTAACGCAAAAATGTCACGCGTACGGCGTAACGCAAAAATGTTACACTAAATTTTTGTTCAACCCCGATAAAGAAGTTTCACTTCAATAATTGTTTAATCGTTGGCGCTTATTTTGAACACGCCAATAAAAGACTATTTAATGAGATAATTTTTTTATTTATTATTTTAGTTCTAGCAGTGAAAGTAGAGATAATGCACCCAAATGCAAAGTTAGCAGATGCGGGCGCGGACGGGACATACACATATAACGTGGCTTTGGCTTCTAATGACACTGAGATGTCGAGAAGGATCAAAATCTTAACTCCAGCTGTAAGTTACATATCTTTAGCATACTTCTAATTTCCTAAAACCTTTGTATTGTATTATATGATAGAAAATAAAGATATTTTGATAATTTGAAAAAATAAAATACGTGTTGTATTTCATTTTTATCAAATGTGACGTAATGTTGGAAATGTTTCATTAATAATTTATTTGACATCATATAAATTAAGCGGCACCTATATTACCATACATGGTAACCTCATTAATAATTCTTACTTAATTTCATAATGTCCAATTGACGCATCGTAGATATAAGCTCTCACTGGAAATGGATGCCTATTAATTTAATTCAATTTAAAAATTACATAACTAGAGGTAAACATCCTTCATTTTCTTGTCTTAAACTTTACGCGAGTCTCTTTAAAATTAAATAGTTTAAAAGTCATTCATTTCTAAATAGAGGTTCTTAACAGGAAGGTGACTACGAGCAAGTGATATCTTACAAAGTATCAGCTGAACTGGTCAACGATCCAATGTCAGCGAAGCACTACAGAACATCTCAAGTGATGCTGAGTGATCGCAGCATCCTCCTCTCACTAGGATCTATATGGGCGGCAGACTGCGGCAGTATGGAATGCAACCCGAAGTTTACTGCAAAATTGACGTCATCGATGCCGTAAGATTTTGCCTTACTAATAATAAATGCAACTTGCAAGTGTTTATTTGTGTTTTTAGTTCTGACAATTTGTAGATGATTTTTAGTTTTTGTTTAAAAAAAAGAAAACACGTCGTACAGAGCGATTCTAAGGTATGATTTTCGTGTCTGGATAATATAGGTTAGAGAGTGGTATAGGCTACTTTTTACTGCGGTGAAACATCTCACTCCCATGGGAATTTCCTTTGACTGTGTGGACGAAAAGCTACTTAGAATTGAAAGATAATATAGATAATGATTAGTAATGTTTTAGTGATTTAATACTGAAAACTATTAACATAGGTATGCATGCATGTTTGTTCTAGTTAATTGTTATCAATAATAATCAGTTCGAAAATGCTTTCAAAATATCTTTTTTTTAATATCTCTACCTCTAAGCTCTACCGACATTAAAAGAATTTCTTCGGTGCAGTTTACTATTCCTTTCTAGCCTTTTATCTTATTGTGGCCTTTCGGCTACAGAAATAATACAGAAATAAAATATCATCATCAGGTAACACAAATAGTTCCAATATATAATGAACATTTATACGATTCGTCATTTGACAGGAAAACCTATACACCCTGGACATCAGACAACGAGACGGTATCGATATATCTTCACAATGACGGCGAAACTGCGTACTCAGCGTGTGTCAAGATACGGGTACATACTGCACGTATACTCCAACCTTCGTCTAGTTGTGTTAGAATGGACGACGATGTTCTCATTTGTAAGCCGAAGACGCTCCTACGAAATGGTGATTACTGGGTATGTCTTGAAAATTTTGCATGTATGGTGTTAATTGATTATTACGAAGACAATGTGATTCATTTTCTGTATGTATTTCTCTTTATGGTTACACTCTATGTAACCCACTTTTTAATAGATATTTTGCCTATTTTGTTAATCATCAATTTCTTTAAATAGACGATATTATACTTATTAAAGATACATCAAATTTATTATTTTTTTTTTTATTCAGTCTCTATGCTAAAGATGTCGTTAAAAAAGTATATGGTAGATTTATTTATTAATATTCCAGAATATAACCAACATTTATTTGGAGACAAGCGACTTGACGAGCAACGACAAAACCATTCAGATCGATTACGATGTGTACAACCACTGTAACAAGGATGAGAAAACGCATTACGAAGAAATATTCGTTCTCGAGTCAGTCAGTACTGGGATCATTGTACAAAGGTACCTTTTGTGAATTTGATTTTGTGATTATAATAGATCATAATCGTGTGATAAACAGTTGTAATCACAATCACACTCAAAAATTGTCTTAGCAAATTTTTGCTTACTTACCTACCTACCTATGTGTTAAAAGCAAATACAATCGTTGGAAAATGGTTGGGAAAACTTTGCAGTCTCTATCTTAGTTTTATGCAGCTGGCCACTAATTCGTTCGCATTCGTAATTAAACCCTATCTACCTATAGTAAAATAAAGTCGTATTGTGGATTTTCGATCATATTTTAGTTACATAATTGATACACTTGTTCCTTTTATCGGATGACTATACATCAACTTAGAATGATGCTTAGTGTTATTATTAACAAACATTATATCCATCAATAAATATGATAAGTATTTAAACGTAGCTGTAGGTGCTAACTGGTTAAGTTCTAGAGCGTAATTTAAGAATAAGAATAAGAATAGAATAAAATAATTTTTATTAGGCACACCAAATTACCACCACCAACACAAACAAAAAAAAAAGAAACAATATAAAAATACACTCTTAAATATAATCTAACATAAAAATTAAAACTAAGAATATGA
>CAJQZN010010055.1:0-15059 GCA_907164685.1 Colias eurytheme | reverse complement strand
GTTTTGCTTCATATCACTGTGTGCTTAAGAAAAATAACCCATAACAATATGAATAAATGATTTCATCATAATATTAATAATCACAATTGTTTTATTTACCATTTGTTGCAACCCTAGCGTATTTTCGTGTGGCAGCGTAAGTACCTACGCTGGCGGCGGCATCGCGCGACATCAAAGGCGATTCCTTACTGTAGGAAATAATATTGTAATACTGTGCTGCAGCTGAGTGGAAAAGGACGTTAAGAAAAGTTAATAAAAAGGATATGGATTGATTTCAAATATATGTTACTCTCAAAGACTAAAATCAACCAACGTACAAATCGACCTTTATGTGTTGTGGCAATTGAAAATTTCATGAGGCGTACTGAACAATAATTGGTTTACCATGATACGACGGACAGGAATTTATTATGTGAACCAATTTTACAAAACACATCTTTTAAAATAGTAATAAGAAGAATAGGTATATTCATGGTATATAATGAAATAAAAATAATATGTTTTTATAGCTATCAAATACATTTAATTGAAAAAAAATATATTAAGTTAAGCACTGTAGTTCTGAGTAATGTATATTGTATTTTCTAACCATTTAAACAAGTTACCAATCTAAACAATGCGTCGGGTGAAAATACGAAATAATGCATGGAGAATAAACTAGATGCAAATGTGTGGTTGTGTTCACAATAATGATATAAACAAAGAACACGGAAGCGGCCGCGCATTAATTCGCGACGCGCGATGGAGCCCCAGCCACCACAAATAACAGTTTTGTTGTTTATTTTAAATGCACTTTCAAATATATTCTGAGATAAAATGTTATGTTTATATAGAAGAGTGGTTTTGAATGGTAGAGCCGATGTAAAATATTGTAGAGAAAGTTATTCATGTGCTTCAATTATTATTATTTAGGATTCGTTAAGTTATTTGAATTAATTTTAAATTAATCAATTTTTATATAAGTTTAATAAGATGTTTACAATAATACAATTCTTATTAAGTGCACCATTAAAAAATGGTTGATCGTCATAAAATTTGAAACTTCTTTAAAGGATAGATTACTTATAATATACAAAGTCATACGTTACGTGGTCATACGTCATGCTACGTTCCATCAGAATGTTGGCATCTTGTTGGCATAATACACTCATTTATTCCCTAATGGGGTATTGAATGTTTGCATTCTCATCCGTTTCTTCGATTGAATCGATTTTAATTTATAACAAGTAAGACCTATGTATATTCTTATTTCTGCAATTGTTATTTATTAAAGCTCTTAGAAGTTCACACATTCCCTAGCCAAACAAGAGGTGGTTTTAGTTACATGATCGGTAAATTAAACAAAGTTTATTCGTATTATGTTTGTAATATTAACACCAAGTACAAGATAATATCTACTTTGATACGACATAATGTTTTTTCGCCACCTTCCTCAAAAAAGATTACATTATCCTAAGAATAAACCACAAACGCGTAATCCATTTCTTTTATCACAAATTCAATAAAGACAACATGTAACTACTACACAGTACACACGTAAAGGAATACAAGCTCAAAGCGAATCCCTGCGGCATTAAACTCGAGTATTTTATTACACAAATTACTTTTACAAAAAACGAGCAAGTCTTATTACAAATGCCGTTTAAATAAGATCCCCCATAATCGCATTTCTTGTGCTTTTGAACGCGAGGCGACGGACCGACAGACCGCTTTCATTAATACCTCCGCTCATTACTACGGGAATGTCCTTAGTTTGTTCGCACACGGTCCACTGCAAGCAACATTAAGTAACGCAAAGAAATAATATTGTTATTTAAACATAATTGTGCAGGCATGATTAAACCGATTTAAGTGTACTACAACAGTGATAGAATATACTTACCTCTATTATATGCTTCAATTGGATTTATCTCGAATGAGGATTTGAGGTATTCATTTTTTCCAATTTAAATTCTGTCACTGTTAATTCAATTTTCTTCAAAATTCACTCAATGTGGTGACTGGTGTAGTGTTTAAACTAACCTTTCTTAGCAACAGTGCGTCAATGGCTCGTGTGTGAAGGGACTGAAGCTCACAACTCAGTGAATATTTCAACATTATTTTATATGCAACGCGAATTTCTGATTCCCTTTGCTGTCTTTCTCGAAGCTGTATTTCATAATCAGCTTTTGCGTCTGCATGACTTGCCGTTCTGACCCCTGCGTGACGTCACTGATAGATTACGTGGCTGCTTTATTGTTATGGAAATATACAATGATATATTATGTAACGTGAAAAATACAATATAGAATTGTTGTTAGAATGATTTTTCTTGGTAGAGACACTCTAGATCTTGTCGGATATTGTCATCATATATTTGTAAAATCGAATTCTTTATCAATTTCTACAATTTCACAAACATAAATCTACCTTTTAAACAGATCGCAATGACTTCAATGATAATTATTTCTCTACATTAAAATATTAATGCTATTTTACATTGTGTAATATTTTTTTTATTTTCATTACATTATTATTTTTACCTATATCCACTAGCCTTAAAAATTCAACAAAACAAATGCGTGAACATTGAAATTGAAACTGAAACTAATTTATCGTGACGCCGACGCGTTCTTTCGCAATTTTCCTTATAAAATAATTTAGTCGAAGCAACAAAACGCCAAGCTCCGAGCGCGTGGGAAAATTTCATTTCATTTTGTTAGACTCACCTCCGACTGCCCGCTGCGGACTAGCATAGGCCTTTGAGACACCACGCGGTTTCTTTGCTGTTCATAATGTTACAAATTGATATTATGTACAAGCTGAAAATACATATTAAAAGCTTATCAAATATTTCTACTTCATTTGAATATACTTTTATAAGATAACATACATATAATCTTTGGTAGAAGTGAATAGTGAAATTTTTGTATCTGTTTTACAAAAAAGAAACTACACATGCACATGGGCTCTACTTTTAATCAAATTTGATATCTCATCTTACTTTAAGGTTGCAACGTTTAATGTAATAAGTTAAATAATTAATGATGAATTCATTTTATAAATGAATTCGATATCAAGTGCACCGACCAGACTTGAATGATAATTTATAACTAAAAAAGCGTTCAAACATCTCCGTGTGTAGACAACCTTATTTAAATCCAAACGAATTATTAAAACATTCCTCTGCCTCCCTCGCAGATAACTAAATTTCCTTTCGTAATCGAGTAAAAGATTGCAATCGGCCTGTTTAATAAACGTCAGCGAAAAAAATTAATAGTCTCAAGGGCGGTACTCTAGCAGTCATTACAGAGCACGCACAGCGCGGGGGGTGAGGTAAGGTGGTTCAAGGGGGCGGGGGAAGGGGAGCTCGTCAATCACAGCGGACGACTACAGGATAATGTGCATTGTACATACGAAGAACATACAATTGATGAGTCAGCTTAATCGGTGGCCAGTTGAAATCCTTGAGATGGAAATAATGATTATTAATGAAAACTGACTGCTTTAGATTCGTTTCCGAGTAAGACGTTTTGTCTAGGTAATTAGCACGAGTATGACCTATTTTTTCCAGTCTATAGGAAGGGGTGGAATAGACTTTTATATCAAACTAGCGGTCCGCCCCGGCTTCGCCCGTGGTACATATTTACGTTTTCGCTACATAAAAACCATCCTCGTGCTTCAAGGAATATAATAAAAAAAGAATTATCGAAATCGGTTCAGCCGTTCTCGAGTTATGCGCTTACCAACACATTTTGCGATTCATTTTTATATATAAGACTATAAGTCGGAATATTTTTTTTCTGTTCATTCAAACAATTTGTATTCAGTAATCTATTTTTCAATTAATTTTTATTTTTTAGATGTGTAAACTTATCATATTATCGCATTATTTGTTATCACCGCATATAACAAAATATGTATATAGCATGATTTCAAAGTGCACTAACCTATGTATATTATAATCAATGTGTTATGTGAGATTGTATGCTATTAGCAATTCGTATGCTTCGCAGAAGGCCTAAGTCGCTGCAGTGACCTTAATTGGCTGATGATGATTGATTATACTACAACTGGTTGCGCCCAGTTTCACTGGCATGCTCATTTGTGTCATATTAATTTGTTTAAGATAGATTAAAAATTACTATCACTATTGATATTCTATTCTGATACAGATCTTCAGCGTAAATTCCGTAGTCGATTTTTGCTTTACGGCATACGCATACGAATGTAAAGTTTTATTTATTTTATTTTATATCGTTATAATATTATATGAATAGATAAATATATGAATACAATTCGTATATCATTGGATAGTTGAAAAATTCGCTCTAGTCTCTGTTGTACATTTGCTATAAACCGTCTCTCAGAAAACAATTAAAGGTGATACAGAGCGTATAACCGTGAGATAAGTAATACGGTGTGATATTGTGGCGGGATTGTATGTCGATAATCCCGGGACATTCCCCGCAGTGCCAGCATCTCTGCGACGGAAAAAATATCACGAATTAATATTATTTATCAAAATATCAAGTTTAAACTTACTAAACTATAATAAATAATGGATATAAAATGTATGTTTGCTGGTATTTACAAGTGATTCGTTTTCCAAATGTAGCAGAAATTTAAGCAAATTGACACAAGAAATACTGTTAAGTGAAGTATTTTAGAAATTTCATACTAATGCTCCTATTACTTTGCCCTTAAGACCTCTTTACTTAGTTCTTCCCTCATTATATGCACAACTGCTCGCCCTTATACCGGTACTAACCAGGTTCACTGCGAGAGAATATAAATACATATTTTTCCAATGAACGCGAAGGTCAAGCCCATTGCTCGCGCGGTGGGCACGGCGCTCACACGTACACCCGCGTAAGTAGCAATGTATTAAACGCCCTAGTTTTTTTTCGGGCCACTGCATTGCGGTGTTAATCATGAGAATACGCTCTCAATGCGATCATTTGTTTCGCCTTTTTTACAGTAACGGTAAGGTTATAAGCGCAGTGTATGAACGAGAAGATTTTGTACAGGGTACAGAGAAAAATATTTCACATAGGCTTTATGAATCTTCTGACTGTCACAATTTTAATATCAACGTAGCAATTACCATCCTTAGCAGACGCCGAAGCCAGCAGCAAATCGTAGCACAATATTAATCCGTAGCAGAGCGTAGCACTTCGTAGCACTACTATTTAGTAGCACGTGGTAGCAAGGCGTTGTATCTTCAATTGAAATTGTTATTTTGCGTCGAAAGTTAATCTGCTAAGTCGAATTATTACACGAAATCCTTAAAGTAACAAGAATTAATATCGAAAACGCCGAAAATTCATTATATAAACAGGCCATAAAATTGTACGACACGCTGTTCATTATTTAATGCTGCATGCAGATTTTTATTTATCACCACAATAAAATAAACGTGCGAGCACTTTACAAACAGCGATAAATGTAATTTGAAACAAAGGCTCGTCCCCACTCTCGCCTAATTTATGTCCCTCGGTGCCTCCCGCCACATTAACGAGAATGTTGACACGCTCAACAACACGCCTATTGTGTAATAATACTCATACCTCTTTATAACATACTTGGTAATATAATAAGACATCCAAGAACACTTCGCACAGCGCCATCTAGTTGCTACCTAAGTAAAGCTATAAGTACAGTAAACACAATTTTATAAAAATCTTAATTAACATACATATCGACGCTTAAACTCTGAAAATAATTTATATTGTTGTGTGTTAATATTCAACTAACTTTAAAAAAAATCATATTTTAACAGATTTAATAGAAGAGTATAATACATTTGGCTTTGGTGATACTTGTACAATGTACATACCTTAAATATTGGAAAAGTCATTTACAAAGGGATTATTTTAGGAACCTACCTCAAATAGTCTATAACAAAAGGTTTAAGAGCTTCTTTAGTAATCCAACTCTGGTTTTCAGACACGCAAAAAGATTCGCCATATCCAAGGATAAACTATTTTCTGCAATAAGCGGGAACAGTCGCGGGAAAAATGTATTTTATGGAGCACACGATTGTTTTAAGAGTGCTTTTTCATGTTTCACTTTATGACCATTTGAAGGAAGGATGAAGTAGTGTTATAAAATAGTTTTATGAGGAAAGTGCGTCAAGTGTTTCAGATGTGCCATTGTTTGGGCAACTTGCAAACAATTTTCAGGTTTAATGTTTAAATTATAAAATTATGTTATATTGCTTTGGGCTACAAAGTACCACCGTACACTTTTATCTATAAAATAGGGGACTTATATGTTATAGTCTTTGGTTACAAACGTGTATATTTGGGAAAACAGAAAAATCTGTGAAAAGAAGAGCAATTTGGACAGATTAAGATCTAACCTTGGCATAAGTGGTTACATGTATGCGTTTTCTATGTACTCATAGTTTGTATTTTTTCACAATAATAAATTATTGTAATTAAATCAACTCTACTTTAGTTAAGGGTTAGGTTACGACACATTTCTATCACTACATTTTTTATAATATTCACTTTAAAATTTATAACAAAATTCATATTTTTGGCGCACGTTGTGCGAAAGATTTTAATACATTTCCAAATGAACGATTAACCATAACTCATGAGTAAATTAATAATAATAGCAACCTTACTCGCATTATAAAACCAATAACAATTTGATTAACATTCGCGTTAAAATTTCATCTGAGCGTTGAACTTGATA
The DNA here is from genome assembly GCA_907164685.1 of Colias eurytheme. Lineage (NCBI taxonomy): Eukaryota > Metazoa > Arthropoda > Insecta > Lepidoptera > Pieridae > Colias > Colias eurytheme. Next base: position 8,375 of record CAJQZN010010055.1, on the reverse strand, counting down.
GGTGCGCCATTTTGGAATTTAATTCCAATGGTTGTGGCCGTTATAATATTATCTCCACACGTTGGCTTTTAGCCGACTGGATCTAGGTAATTAAAGTTCTTATTGTTCTCTGAATTAGAACCACTCTGCTTAATGAATATTGTGGCTAATTATCTCGAATTCTGTGGAACTATGTAACTAGTTGGCTAAAGCAAAGTAAGGGTAATTAAAAATTCTTTTGTTGTTTTGGACCATATACCTTGGCTACGTGATATAATAAATATGCATATTGTAAGCAATCTTACGTAAATTATGGTTTTTATGAGATAAAGGATCAGAATCATGATAGTGAAGGTCGTGGGTATTCATTGAATATTATGTTCTCTACAACTCTAGGAACTCTAGGAAATAATGTAAATAGTTCAAAGCAAAGAAAAACAATATTTTTGATTTGCCGTTATTTATATTTATCGTATTAACAAGTATTGTCGAATTTGCGAATGACCTGAAAACATGGCCTGCCTACATAACACAGATAACACCTCAAACACAAACTGGCTATTCACAAATCCCATCAAACGAAGTATTGAAAATTACGGAAAACGTGCAAAAGATTCACAGAACCATTGACGTGAACGATGTGCGATTTATCATAATCTGTCAAAACTTCGACTGGTACAGATTTATACAAGCAATAACGAGCCGAATGCGAAAAACCTCACACATTCGTCCAAGCTCGCAAATTGGAGGCCGTTTGTAACTGAGATTGTACCGCGAATTCCATGCACCTTCCTAATTTACTTTATACGCCTGTGATTTTAATTAAATTGCGATATTAACGCTCCTATTGATCCCCGCTGCATGTTTCCAATTGAATTTGTTCATTAATTTCTGATTGGATTAACGTTTGTTGAGTAATTTAATATTTTAATGGCGGTCGTAATTTGAATAGATATTCATTTTATCGATATTGAGAGTGTGTTCGAAATTACTGTTTGAATGATGTGGCAGTTATTGACGGGGCTTATGGTTATATTAGCACATCAACCTTTGAACCTTATTATTAAACTACATATTATTATACAATATATTTTATTGTATTCCTATTAACGAAGTGACGCAACATCATTTTAACGCATATAGGCATATTATGTTTCTCAGACATAAAACACGATTAACCAAGTGATTTCATACAGTAATTAGCTTTATTAAACTTCGTTTGTTTACGGAATTACAGGGTATCGAATATTATATGGATATTGGATATGTTGTTGGATATATTGAGTTACTATGTACGTACTACGTAGTACAAAGTAACTCAATGATAAACCTTCTTTTTCATCCAATTTTCGTCTAACGAAACTGTTTTGCAGTTTCAAACACAATCGCAGTTTTAATACTTCGATACAAAACCGATAACACTTTATGTTAAGGAAGTTCTAAACGAAATTCCTCTCTACAGAATTCAAAAGGTCTTTTGATAAATATGAAATTATAATTGTAAAGCAATTTCAAACATTTCGCTTGCGAACGATGTGGGTTGGAATCCCGTGTTTCTCTTACCTTGTTAAATGAAGAAATACTAATTGCAGTTATAGCTATAGGATGCAAACATACTTAATATTTAAATATTTTTTATTCTGTTATTTAAGCAATATAAGTTAAACAATAGCTGTAGCTTTAATTATTATCGTAAACTGTTCATCTACAACAAATATGTGTGCAAATGTATAAATGATTCCGCGTTAATTACTAGTCAGTTTATTTAATCCACATTTACACCGCTAGTGACGTAGGTACGGAATTAACAGTTATAACGATGTTATATAAAGGGATACTTGTTTATTATTCTGAACATATAAATATTATTGAAGTGTCTATTGTTAAAATGAGAACTGTTTATTAAATGCATATGAAAGCATTTTATTATACGTTACATAAAACAATAGAACAGTATTTAAAATCTGTCTGGTGATAATTTGCTTTTTGCTTGGTTGTCTACGAATGAAATGCTATGCGCATCTTTTTTAACTTGGTGCTAGTTTTAAAAGTTACTATCACTCTATATAAAAAGTACGAGCTACAGAAAATATTCTGTTCTTAAACGTGAGATAACCAAGCGATGCGATTCTGACCCAATTCGGAACCATCGACGCCCACTATCAATGAACATAATGAGATATATAAGGGCTCTTGAGCACGTTTTGGAAAAATTCCATAAATATATTGGCGGCTTATAATTAGACCACGACAGTCTTGCGAGCCGCGGGTTGGGGCTCGAGGACGCTAAGCCCCTTAAGAAGCGACCCTTAAAAACCAATAAAGCCCTAATTAAATCTTCTATAATGATATACAAGAGTACAATGGTTCGTATCTTGTTTATTATATCGTGATATTTTTACATTAAAAAGACGACTCCAGAAGAATGTCACAATATCTAAAATAGCTAACCGCATGTTGACTCTCTTTTATGTAACATGACTAAAAATCAATAGAATACGTATGACTTACTTCACTTCATGCCAATTTAACATACGCTATAGAATTCGTCGTAAATTTCTCTACAATTGAAATACAACACGCTCTACAATTGCCAAATATTCACAATGTCATGTCACATCTCTACATATTCTTAAGAACGAACGCAATAAACCGAGCCGGCTTGTTCTCGCGGAATTCTTAATAAGCAAATATCAGCCTTCGAAACCTCCGCCTAACGAATCTGAGCACGCGAATTATAACTCTATTGTAAAGCGATAAAGACGTTAATTGTGTAGCGCAGCCTCCCCGATTGTACTTAAAGCGATCTCATCTGGTGTCACGGAATCAAGCTACTCGTGAATATGATTTCAGTTATAAGTTAAGCAGCTAAAGCATTTTATTTGTTACAGTCGAATTGTCTCTTTGGAATATTTATATTTTGTTCAACTATAGCAGGCTTACTTTTTGGTGGCTAGAATGTAATAGAATGAATTCACAGAAGTACCTAATAGGCCTATATATATACCTAAATATATTTTTTACCTTTCTATAAAATAACTATAATACTTCCTCTGACCTAGACCTAATTTTTTAATCGATTTATTTCAAAAACTATTCATTGGTTAGTTACTATCGTAGATAGTAAAAAAAGAAGAAAAAAAGTAGACATTTTGTATGTTAGTGAACTTAGCAGATCATTTTTAGCAGATCAAAAAAAATGTGAGTTCTTATCGCGTGCAGTTGAGTTCTACAGTTCCTGATACTTTTAAGAAATAGTTCTGGCGTTTTTACCTTAAAAAACGACATTTGAAAAAATGATCTGCCAACTTCCCGTAGCAGATCATTTTTAGCAGATCAAAAAAAAATGCGAGTTCTTATCGCGTGCAGTTGAGTTCTACAGTTCCTGATACTTTTTAGAAATAGTTCTGGCGTTTTTACCTTAACAAACGACATTTGAAAAAACCCGACCTGGACCCGGCTTGACGTGATGCTAAGACGTAATGCTACGACGTGATGCTACGACGTGATGCTACGACGTGATGCTACGGCGTGATGCTACGCTGTGATGCTACGGCGTGATGCTACGGCGTAATGCTACGGCATGTGTTACGGCGTGATGCTACGGCGTGATGCTACGGTGTGATGCTACGGTGTGATGCTACGGCATGATGCTACGGCATGATGCTACGGCGTGATGCTACGGCATGATGCTACGGCGTGATGCTACGGCATGATGCTACGGCGTGATGCTACGGCGTGATGCTACGGCGCGATGCTACGGCATGATGCTACGGCATGATGCTACGGCATGATGTTACGGCATGAAGCTACGGCATGATGCTACGGCATGATACTACGGCGTGATGCTACGGCGTGATGAAATATGACATAAATAAATTTTCTAGTGTTTCGTTTTACGTGAGTATTTCTAAAAAGTATCAGGAACTGTAGAACTCAACTGCACGCGATAAGAACTCACATTTTTTTTTGATCTGTTAAAAATGATCTGCTACGGGAAGTTGGCAGATTATTTTTTCAAATGTCGTTTTTTAAGGTAAAAACGCCAGAACTATTTCTAAAAAGTATCAGGAACTGTAGAACTCAACTGCACGCGATAAGAACTCACATTTTTTTTTGATCTGCTAAAAATGATCTGCTAAGTTCACTAACATACATTTTGTCCACAATTCTGCTAAACTATAGCCTACTTATTCAATACCTTTTTTACTCCAAACAGTTTTCAGTATTACCATAAAACCTTTACCTAAATGAATATAATAATGAACTAGAAGGCATAGACTAGCACAACGAGCTTATGAGCGCTAAATCTATGGTCGTCGCCTGCCAATATGCGAACATCCGCATTGCGTAACCATGTGATTCGCAAGTCATGTGCTGCGTGATTGCATTGCCTTATTCTTGGGATTATTAATGAATTATACTGGTAATAGGAGTTATGTATTCGTATTGAATTGATCTACGTAGAGATTTGGAACTCATATGCTCGCATATAAGTTGTACCGGTTATTCAATATTGGCTTATCAATAATAATTTTTGAAGCAGGCTTATAGTGGTCGACAGATTAATAGCAAAAGGTATGTAGACTACAAGGAATAGTTATCAATATACCTAACACCGCTTGAACTCTTGAGAAAATAAATTATAAATGCGAATATCTTTATTTTAAAATCGTAAGTATCAATATCTTAAGCTATGGAAAAAGAGGATAATACCTTTATACATATATTAAAACTTAAAAGGATATAAAAACTAGTTTCAGTTACAAGGTTAGTGAGATTAGGCCCTGTATTGTCTTGAATACAAATGTAAAGAGGTAGAATAAAAGCATTACCTTTATTGTGAACTAAGCAGTTTCAATAATAATATTTTAGTCCTTTATACACGTTTAATATTATATTATAAGAATTAGTTCGTTCTTTTTAAGATTTACTAGTATATTAAAGAGAAAACGACAAAATAATTGCAATCATTAAATTTAATTAATTGTAAACAATGTACCTAGTTATTTGATTTAAAGAACTTCATAGGTTATCACAACTTTATAGGATTTATGTGTAACAATAGTTTACTTTTAAAAGCAATCCCGAAAATGTAATAAGAAACAATAGATATTGTGTTGATCCGAGCGATGTAACCGCAGAGAGTATCTGGTTTCGCTAGACATGGCTTGTTCAAAGAGTTTCAATTGTAACTTTTCGGCTCCATTTTAAAATTCTCATTCCATTCTCTGTACTTAAATTACATGAGAAGAAATAAAAATTAATGAACAAAACTGACTGCCTCGTTAGTACAGTGGTTAAGTATTATGTTTCGTAGCGTTAGGATGGGAATTCAAAACGCATGTATTTAAAAAGAATATTATGAATATTACAAGAATGTTTGTAGGTACAAGAAAATATAGTTCCAATTTATACGTATTATAATAATTATTATGAGAATGGGTACCTATCTTATTTCGAAAATTGACTACCAAGTATAACGCAATTAGGTAAACGAAATGATTTTACAAACTGTAGGTACTTCTGCTTAGTTTATGTACTGAAACTAATCCATCATTTAAGCTGAACATTGGTCCAGAAATATTCGAAACCAAATCGAGGCGCGGCCAGTAAATCCAACGATACATCATGTTTACGAGACACGCATAAAACAGAATGCGAATCAAGCATTAACCATTAATGGATGACGCTCACTTTATGGCTCACTAGTTTTACAAGCCATTTTTATCGTTCACACAGTACGAGGGTTTTGTTTAACAACCTTATAATAAAGTATCATTAGTATCAATGTTGGTTAAGGAAGAATTGGTAACGTAATAAACATGTAATGAAAGTTAATTTTAGTTTTCCATGTGGTTAATAGGCCGATCAATATGATTAAATTGGAATTACAGTTATCAATCTTCTTTGATCGATGATTTAAAGGCAAACTGGCAATCTGCGTTTACGTGTCAACATTAATAAACATAATATTATGAAACATTGCTGTTAATTTTCTAGTCACACGAGCATCAAGAGATCTTAATTGTCAGAATTAGTATTCCATTAGGTATCAGTAATTAAGTTGTGAGGTTAGAGCTGGTCGGGATTGAGGAGTTAAATTGAGAGGCTCCAAAGTTTTAATGCGCAGAAAGAACTCTTTGATTGCTTTTAGCTGTCGATTCTGGGAAGCATCTGTGGTTACTAGTTACTAGCTATTGTTTTATACCTATCTGTAGTTTAGGTTCTATAGATCGGTTTCTAATAATAAACATTGTTAGGTGCTCCTTGGGTGTCTATAAGAAATGTCTATGAAATGTGTATTGAATTAGGAAAGATTATAAATTGATGTTGGTTATAAATTGTTACAAATGAAAATAACATTTTCCATCAAGATGCTTTCAATCTTTTGAAGATACTTTCGATATTTTGACTATAATACTACCTACTATTACAATATTTCCAATTTCCATAGACAACATTATATTAAAAACCAAAATTAGTTTAGGTAATTCAATTAAACAATAAACATAACAAACAATAAATATATTTTATTCATATAATATGAATGAAAGATTACCTGCGTGTCCAAATTATTAATTAACGAATTAATTAGAGCGCGTGTACTAATTATTAGGTATTATTGTACATTTTGTTGGCGCGGAATATTGAATATAGCAAGATTGCATTTTGTTACGAAATATCGTTTAATTAATGCGGGCTATGAACTTTATAAAGCTTCTGCTATAGCTACAAGGTATACTGATATTAAAACTCTGTTTCTTAATTTAGTTTATTTTGTTTACAGCTGTGTTAATCACAGTTTTTCTGAGAAATGAAGATTAATATAAAAGATGATGAAATTAAAAAACCCTATCTGATTATTAAATAATTGAAAATTACGACACGGCAATGCCTTCTTAAATACAATAGATATACTACGATTATATTATATGTTACCTATACGTATGTTGCATATAACAAACAGATTCGAGCACGGATAACCAACAGACTGAACTGAACGGAGAACTATGCAAGTTGTATGAAAGTTAGAACAACTCTGATATAAGCTTATACTCTATGTTATTCCTATAAATGCTAGTGCTTATTGTTGCTTTCCACAAAGCGCCGGGTCAAGCGGTAGCGATCGTTTTGCGTTAACATGGAAATATAAATAGCAATGGAGAAACATTTTATGTTAAATATGTTAAGTGCTTACTAACATTCATAAATACCGCATTTGCTCCTGAATATTGAACAATTCATTTAATATTATACCATTTGCTGACGGATAGAACGTAAAACTGAAATTTTTATCACTTCAAAACTCTTTGAACACCAAATTGATTAGCTTAAAGAGCTCAATAAGAATGAGGTCAAAACGAAATCTATAATTAAAGAAAATCTGTGGCCTGATTCGCGGCAAACATTAAAGGGGTCGGACTCAAACCGCTCGTATTTCTTAAATACACTTTGGTATACGAATTTGTGAAAGTGTTAATCCTACAGAGCTTAGTAGTTTATCCCTTTCGAAGCAATCTTTCTTTATTTATGTATTAAATGGACTTAAAAAGCGGTTGAATATCGCGGTCGATATAACAGCTGATGTAACGTGGTGTGTGTGTGTGTGTGTTTTTTTTTTTTTTAATTTTTCACTCAATGAATTTATAGGCAGGTTCATAAGGTATACTATAGCTGAAACAGTTCTTTATGAATGACAATTCCAATACCTACTTATATCAATAACTTAATTTATTAGTCATAATATTATGAAGTACTTACTCACTCTTTTCAATATTAAAGGAAAAAATAATAAAAACATGAATTTCCAACACTCACAAGTCACAGCGGACCATAACCACAAACAACAAACAAAAACGAAATAGTGACAGCAAATGGGCTCGCATTATTCACGCCGGTTTGTGAGCAAAAGGTAAAAGGTTTCGTTCGTACACAAAGAAAATTACAAACAGTAAGTAATCGAAATACAAAGGCTGATAGAAAAGCGAAATGCCGATAGCAGATATTCTATGAATATCGATGTCCCACCGCGACCCGAAACTTTTTGATTGTATTATAAAAACCCATTTGGAACCCTTCACTGCGACAGGCCCGATTAAACTTTTACATACCGATTCAATTTCAACTCGCCGAGATTCATTAAGTTCCCGGCACTTTGACCCTCGTCGTTAATCATATTCCACTTTTTCACAGCCCTAGTAGAGCCCGGCTTTTTGGAGTGAAAACTTTAGACGTGTTGAGCGATATTTCGTGATAATATGATCCACGTCATACTGTATAAGAATAGCAGGAAAAAGTAAAAAACGAAAATGTTAAATGAATGTATGTTAAAAATATCTACATCAATGCATGCCGTAGTTTCCCTCGCGCGTGCATGACCCAATTTACATCGA
>CAJQZN010010054.1:0-12856 GCA_907164685.1 Colias eurytheme | reverse complement strand
GGATATAACCAGCCCACATAGTCTTAGAATCCAGCCCCCGCCGATATAAATATAAGTAAGCAGGATGAATAAAAGCGTATTATCTTTATAAAAATACAGCATTGGAATCTTTATTTTTCTTTTACGCAGACATTACATAAGGTTTCTTTACTTAGTAAAAACTCTCATTATTTTATAAGTGCCCAATTATAAAAGTAAATTTGTTCAATCTAAAAATTAAACAGCTTCAAACTTAATCCATTGAAAACAGAGCATTAATTTAGAGCTCCAATAAGTTTTATCACGAACTTAAATAACTATCGAGCAATTGTACCCAAGAAACAGTTTGCGTAAGCCTTCGAAAGAATGAAGTTCTCTGGAAACACAATATAGAGTTTTCTGTCAACTTTCACTCGCTTTTCGGTCGAACTTGATATAACTTTATCCAAACGAGCGAAGTACTAAAGAGGCTTTACTTCAGGTATGAAGAGAATATTATGTATAAGTTGTAACAATCTGAAGTATTCTTAATGTAACCACGTTGATGTACGTTACGGTATAATAGAAAGTTCTTGTACGAAATTATGAGAAGATATTTATATTCGTTTAGGAAATAATAAAAAATGAAAAATTTAAAATTAGAAATGACTGTAAAAACAACAACAGTAAAAATACTGTCAACCTAAATCTTTAACCCTCATCAACGATGCTACTTATGTCTCGTATTTAACATGGGCTAAACAAATATGTTCAGCTTAATCTATGACAATGAACCAGTTGATGCTATAAATTAAGATAAAAAATGGAGGCAGGCATAATAATAAGTATGTTTGGCTATGAAATTTTGCAAAAAGTTAATAGAAAAATTAAATCACAAAAATTTTCCCCAAACTTTACTACGGCTCGTATTAAATTGGTCCTATCAAGAAAATCCGACGTGACTCATCTACATCAATATTTTTTGTTGAAAAATCATGTTTCCTTTATTTTGTTGGCATAGTCCGGTTAATCATAGCTACGAAGTGGGTCGTTGTTTATTTCTCGAGGCGGCATTTTTGTATAAGTGACGAAAATGTCCCTTATTCAGTGTTTTCGCCGCGAATTTTGCTTTATGAAAAATAACTTACGTATTTGAGTATGGGTAGAACTTTTTTCTCTAATAAAACGTACCGTATTCTAATAAACCAGCTTTATTAGAAAATATGTGTATGAAAATTTATTAGAATTTATCTTTTCATGTTTCGTAAAAAATTATGAAAAACGCTCGATCAATTATTTCTTCAACATTTCATTTCAATAATAAAATATTCATGAGCAAAGACAAATGCGCATTTCTAAGAAAGATATTTTAAAAATGTGCGTCAATATTAACGACAAAACCAGAAAAATAAAGTAGAGCAAAAGTACTGGCATTGCTTATAAATGTGCCAATAATTTTAATTTTATTACAGTTTGTAGTTTGTTTGTTACTGTCAATGTAAAAATAGTTCAAATTATAATATCTGGGAAATAGCCAAAATATGGATATGATGGCTACGATAAACTAATTTAAGAATTATTCTGAAGATAGATTTATTAATATGGCTTTCGAGAAAAAATAGATCTAATTTATTTTTAACCCAATAAATAGATCTAATTTATTTAACCTTGTATAAATGCAAGGTTAAACCTACCTATAAATGCTTCCCATGCTTTTAAAATTAGAAACAGTTCTAAGACAAATAGTATCCTTAAATTAATAATTAGAGTAGTTAAATATCATAAATATACTGTTCACTTAAGCGGGAAATGGAGGGCAGCGGAAAAGGAAAGTACACTTTCCATTTTTGTGTCGACCCTCTCCGGCCCTTTCTATTCTTACTTGTAAAATTGGGCCTGCGTAAGTTATTTTACCGGATGAAGCGTAGCTGTATTATACTGTGAGCTTTATAACAATGCTTCTCGATTGAGAATAAAACTATAAGCTTAGTTATTTTATTACAATAATTCATGATAATTCATATATAAGCGAGAAAGAAACTAAAATACTAGAGTTATGTATTTTGTTATGTTTCATACTTCCAATTATTAGAACTAGCATAAAACACACTAGCAGTAGCCGTGTATAAAGTTTATCTAAAGGCTTTACTATGCATGGATATTTTATTGAAATCAATTCAGGTGTAGGCAAAGCGGTCGCGTTAAAATGCAAATAGCAAATCGTTTCTGAATCATATTGAATGGAATATTTACATATAGATATCCAAAATGGTTCACTTATTTCTTATTATTCAATGCTAAATAAATACCTCACTAATAACAATGAAACTATAATTTGAGTCTAACTTTGAAAATACATTGAGAACTGATGTAAATGTTATTGTTATTACGCTAAGTACTTTTCAATAAGTTTTTAGAAGTGTGCTGTAGGTGTCATTTATTATATCATGTCTGTTATTATTTCTCAAGTTACCTCGCCACTTTAAGAGATTGGCAATTCCAATAAGCGATCATCACAGATACAATTCTATTAACGAGAGCTCTTAACGTCATGTCATAAAGATTCAAGGTTGGATGCTTGCATAGCAGCATCTGAAGAACGTCTTGAAAATGAGGTCGCTTCGGCACTTATCTTTCAAATCGCCCTCCAGTAATTAAAGAGCCAAGGTATGTTTAAATGAACACATTTCACGGAGGTAGTATTTTTCACAAAGGCACGTAGGTAAATGGCTGTTTGTCGTGAATCTAGATGCTCTTTTTATTTTCTGAAATAGCAGCAGGTAAACTAAAATTAATAAATTCATAACGTTTATGGAGAACATTTTAGCTTTTTTCGTTTTCGGAAGTTAAAGAAGTGGCTGGCATTCACGTTTACCTAAACGGTGTTGCTATGATTTCTCTCCAAAGAAAATTCTTTGAAATTAGAATTTTTTATTTATATATTCTAGGACGAAATCACCATCCTTATGCTATTTTATGTATATTATTGTCTTGGCGATTGCATCTACTTGTTATATATGAAATAATCTATATAATATAATTTATGATTTCACTTTTATTACAGTTGTTTTCCCAATTACGAAAATAATTTTCCGCAAATGAAGATGTTTAAGAATTTAACGTTATCTCAGCAGTATCGTTATAGGCTCCTTTGCAAATAAATGCTAACTCAGCTTAACGATTTCCCTGTGTACGAACTTGACCGAGATTTCAGCCCTATGGCGTTCAAGCTCGATCAGTAAGTACTAGTGCTGATTTGAAAGCTGCGATCGATGCGATGGAGTAGAAAACAATTAGGGATTTCACTAAAAAATATTAAAAATTGTCTCTAACTGTGTGTAGACTTACGTTATTTACGTATGATTATCACGTGAAGTTTAGTTTTGTATTGGTGGAAACGTTTTGTGAATTTGGCAAAAATAAAAAAAAAACAAGAAAGTCTGTTTAAAACCTTTAGTTCTTTTAATGTGTAATGTCCACGTAATACGCTTGAATTTTAAAATATTATTTATACCTTATATTTTCTCATTTTAATAAACTCATTCGATTACTTATCCATGCTGCGCTTGTGATTAATTATCCAGCATTTATAAAGCCCAATATCAAAAGCTTGTTACATAATAATGCCGTACTTTCGTTAATATTATAATGAAAATTAACAAACAATTTAATTACTGACCTACAAACATGGGTCAGTGAAAATAACGTATAAAATATCTCAATAAGTAAGTACTTGTTTTATTCATCTTCCTATTAATTAGCATACATTTTTATCTTCTTACTTATTCAATTTATTTTGCTGCCATCTGATGAAAAGTATAAAGAAAGAAGAGTGTGGATTTAATATTTTATACAATAAAATATATCATGAAAAGCTTTACTTTGTCTATAAGTTACATTTAACTAATACGTCCCTAAAAAGAACATCATTGGATAACAGCCCTACATCACAAATGCACACAAAACATCTATCTAAGCTACCAAATCCACTCGGCAATTTTAAAATCATTCCCACACCACAAAGGTAAGTGAAAAAGACTCAAAAGGGAAATAGTAATGGCTTTCCGTGGCTTGTCGTAGGGTTAAGTAGACGGTACAAGAATGTAGAGCGAAAATGACAGCCGCCTACTGCACAATAAAGACTTTAGAATATTACGACATACTTTGCTGATTATACGACCAACTGTCAACGCTTAATGCTCTAACGAGCGCCGCACACGACCCTGTTGCGTTTAATTTTAAATATTTAATTAGTTTATATCGCAGGATGGCTTGTTAGAAATTACATAGCGTGCAAAGTATTTACATGGTAAACACTGATTCATGTGAGGCATCATCCTGTTTTATATTATAACTTTGTTTACAAAGTGGAAATTTAATTTAGCGTTTTATCTTCGTGTAATTACGCTTTTGTTTTAACTAACGTTCATCTTAACCGCGCTTTGCATATTTTATTATTTACTTTCGTGAAGTTAATGGGAAATTCATATGATGTAAAGTATGATATTATATAGATTGAAAATACATTTTAAATTATTCAAATTAATAAATTCAAAGTTTTTATTTTACGTACACCTAACATAAATTTGTAATTTGACTGATTCAGGTTCATCATTAACAATTCTTCACAGCATATTTCAACATTTAAAACTCTTGTTTTAATGGTAAACTCTAATGTAGCTATTTAAATCGTGCCAATTACCTTTAGTCATAAAATGTGATCGCAGTGGGCGAAAATTCGCCATTACAATTCCCAATATACATTTTCTGCAAAAGAGCGTAGTCTACTTTGCAATGAACATTCGGTTCGGTTCATTTGAACTTTATTAAGTGGAAATACAACTCAATGGCGCGTCGTACCGACATCGGCTGGCGCTTCAAAATCTGTTGAACCGATCTCTACAAACACGAAACGTTCTGAATCTAACGCCTAAGGAATCAATGTACATTCAATTCTGTATCACTAGGCAGCAGACATTTAGTAGATATATGGTATATACACCCTCACCAGCAGTGGCTATTATTGCCTATCAAATTGCTTAATGGTCATATCTTTACATGGAGCTTTGCTCGATTTTCTCATATTATAAATGAATATAAAGCCAATATATTTTGTACCCCAAACCTTCAACTTTATTACTTTACCAAGTCATCCTAATAATATGATTTCCAATCACGCGCGTTATAAGTGCCTATCATTCTCAGGGAGTATGAATTATTTCCTCCGATATGTCTTTGTAAATAGTATAACTCCGTCGTTGGCTACAAATCTTTTCTTTTAGCGGGAAATGGGATTATCGTCCTAGATAGCGCGGGTGGGGGCGAGGACTGGCGACAAAATAAGATGTATTGCGAACTGAATAAATAGAAATAGGTGTCCCGGTGGAGGGATGACTGCTTCATAGTCATCGAGGAAAGTTGTGATAAAATTGCGATGATATCGCGGTCCGATTGGAAGCGTGCCCGCGGCAATCGAAATAAATGTATTCTGATTTCAGACTTGGAGTTGTGTATTCCATTTTAAACAGATTTGCAACAAACGTCAACACAAAGATATAACGCCCCCGTTTGTTAGGCGTACTGTTTGAAAACATTTCTGACCCAGATTCTTCTATTAGTTCAATGGTGATTGTGTTGATTGAAATATTTAATGTATTTCATACTGTTTTAATGTGTGATTATCTGTTGAGATAACAAGGTTGCCCTAATAAAGAATTGAGTTCAAAACAATCATCGGTTCAATAATTTTCTTATTTATAACGGTTAGAATGTTATGTAAGTATAATAAGTGACGGGGTAACTCAATTAAAGTCTTATCGAGGGTAATTTTTTAACAAAGCCTTTATTTATAAGGTTATAGTACAATTATGTTACGTGTTAATACAATCCATTTGAAACTTTGAAAACACAAATTAATTACGTCATCCGTTCTGACTTTAATGGGCTCATATACCTGTCCCAAATTATTGTTCAGAGGTGTTTTCCCCTTGTCATGCAAAACGGAGAATTCAGGTTATTATATGTAAATAGAACACAATATACTGGATGTGTTATTTCATGGATGACACCTAAGTGGGGTTTTGAATCTTCAAGCGTGACAGCGGCCTACGCCTAACCCAGAATATTGTTTACGTTTCTGCATATTTTATATTTCCATTTCTTTGATACGGAATGACTACGTTATTCGCAATAATAGATTTCTATCGGATAGTGTCGCTAGATATTTACAGATTATTTGCTTTTAAAACTAATGTTACTATAAAAATAACACTGTTTTATTGATTCGTACAACAAAAGCTTGAATAAGCGGATAACAATGAATTACAGAATATGAAATCAGCAAATAGTAATTAATGTGGGGTAGATTAATAGTAACTTAGTGGAGAAACTATATGAATTACGGAAGTCATTTATCAAACTCTTCACTGTAATTTTAGACTAATGCAATGACTTGCCAGAGTTCGTAATTAAAATCATATTAAGCTCTTCTTTCAATAATAATACAATGCAAAATCATGTTCATATCTATTTTTAAGCTATTGCATATCACGGGCCTCTAGCGCGGGTACCGAATCCAGAAATTGCGTAACGAAAAACCTCACGCTCCCCACTCCGACGGGCGCGGAGGTGTGGCTTGAAGGCATAGCATGCAATAGCTTTACCGCGGCAGTCCCCGAGTGCCACACGTCTTTTTTTATGTATTAAAGTTTTTATTTAACTCGTATGTACCTAAAGCTCTTTGAGTCAGACGCGTATAACACAATATTGAAACGGCGATTATAAATTTATTATTCTGCACGTAGTTTTACCGAAAATATAATGATAATTATTAATTACGAATTTCAGTTTGATTAAATGTAATTCTGAGTATTTAATGTGACAAAGAGGACACGTTTTATATGAAACCAATACGCGATGCATACCAATACGTAGTCTAATTAATTTTCACTGTAGTACTTTATGATACAAATATATTTCGTTTATTTTTAAGTATAAAATATCAGTATTAGTTAAATAAACATTAAGTACAGTTAGCGCTCTTACATTAGTGTAATATTTTGCAGGTAGAGCACAAAAGCTTTTATGCTAAAGCTGCGTCGCGGTAACCTTCATAATATATATTTGCAGGCAAGTTGAAAATGCTGAAATCTCAGCGTAGAACGAGCGTTGATGCGGAAGCGATAGATTTTACGCTGGCATATGCAGAAGCCGTGATCGGAAAATATATTGAAACTTAAATATTTGTCATACAATGTAGAGGCGACATTCGAATGATTATTGCAATCCCTGTACGTTATTAAATATGTGCCTCGTATTCTAATACACGAGCTATGAACATCAAAGAGAAACTTTAAATAGATTTGCTGTAAATTTGTTGCAAAGATTGCAAGAGTTGTCTGCAGCAGAACTCATTGCCATGTTTCAATTAACTAATCTTAACTGACAGATAAGTCTTGTCTTTGTCAACTTTGAGTTGAGACTAAGGTTGAGACGCTCAATTCCAGACATTTTATGATTATGAGACAGGAATTAAAATAAACAAATGGGATGAGACTACATACGAGCTTACAGTCTAATAAATAACAGATGTTGAGTCAAAGTGTATAAAAACCTATGCTTACCTACAATCAATATTTTTTATTATCTTAGAGGTAAAAATATCTTTACTCTACGTATAAACTATAAATACATATAAAGAACATTAATCATAAAGGGTCGTGCAGGTTGAATTGAAGTTATTCACAAGCGCTAATAAAGCAGCTTTTTAATGAATACCGAATACTAAGAAACTTCGTCTGGATTATGATTAACCTACTGAATTTATTGTGTAGAAACTGAAGACAAACGAATTACATGCGTTAATTAATGATAACTCGAACAATGAGACAGTAATGAAAATTTCTTGTTAGCGAATTGCTATTAAACGATAATGAAATCAAACAAGCAATGTTTATGATCAAAACATTCGTGAAAGTGGTATTGTATTGTTCAGGTGGGGCGGGACAGCCACGCCTGCTATTTATGTGTACCAACTTTTATATGCCCCTATTTAATTCGACGTGGGTTTTATGTTACGAAATGTAGACGGCATTTTACTAGACACGACCTTCTCTCTTATTAAGCATAGACACGTATGAAGTCTGTGATAATAGTGATGAAATGTACACTAGATTTAGATTAGTTTTCTTAGATAAAGGTTACCTACGAGTCGAAGCTGTATTGTATTTAGTATTGGATCATTTTTGGCCTATAAATATACTTGCTTTCCACCCGCAGCTTCGCCCGCAGTCGCAGTCAAAGAAAACCCGCATAGTTCCCGTTCCCGTGGGATTTCCGGGATAAAACCTATCCTATTTCCCGGGGTAAAAAGTAGCCTATGTCCTTTCTCAGGTATCAAAATATCTCTATACCAAATTTCATGCAAACTGGTTCAGATGTACCTATTTGTTATAGACTAATAACAATAATATTGGTCATGATATTGAGTAAATCTTGATAGATGACGAGATATCCCTTATGACACTTCGTGTCATAAAAAGGTGAACCAATTCGATCATTGAGCTGAGTTCGTGAAGGGCCTAGTAACTAGTTGCCAAGTTAGGGGAAGAGAAATAATATTGATATATTTTATATTCTTTTTATTTTATTTTCGAAATAATAAACATTATTAGACAACATCTACAAAAGCAAACAAAAGGTGCAATAAAAAATTGGTTTCAGGAAACGTAAAAGATTTGACATAGAGACATTGCTTTTAGATGAGAGAACAATTCGTACATTATAAAATTCATTTTAAAACATTTTCTTCTTAATTAAAGTTCTTTTTAATAACTATAACAATCAATTGCTTCAATATGACTTCTTACAAGTATAAATCGATCATTTCACATCACATAACATTTAATGTCCAGAGCCATATGTTTTATGCGACTATCCATACGGAATCCCAAGTAGCGATAAACGTAATTAATTTTAATAATACAACGTTATGGGCCATCAAAACGTCCCTATACAAAACCCGATGCCCCATCCTTAACCTATATCTGCTTTAATAACCATAAATCTAATATAACGATAGACATCAAGCACTTGAGAAACTTTCATCTTATTTATCATTCAATACGATCTATTCAATATTGGTTATTGTAATATGTATAAACAAGTACAAATAAGTATTTTAAGCTCTTTCATAATATCTTCCTGGTAGTTGGGATACTTCTAATTTGATAATGCGGAGTTTTTCTGAGAAGTCCTGAATAACAAAAGCTTCTTATAACACCTTAAAATATATTTATTTTCTAAGAACGTTTCTATACCTTATACGTACCTTGCACGATTTAGCAGAGGTGTTTTTTAACCAGTTTAATATTTGCTTATCCACTTAAAATATAAAAATGTTAGTTAAAAGTATTACTCTATTCCTCTATAAATAAATTCTTCAGCTTCTCGTCTGCTCTTCGCGAGGAAAAGATTATTTTCTGTAATAGATAAATGCCTGAATAGTATTCTAAAGCGATATTGGCGATAGATTTTCGTTTGAAGCAAATTATGAAATTTTACTGTAAAAATATGTATTGACTTGTCCAAGTTATACACTTTGATACATTTTACTATTTTTTAATATAAAAATATCTTATAAAATTAAATTATTCAATATTTAATGGATTTGCGTAATGAAACCTACCAGGCTCATATTAATGTAACTAATAACCTCACGAGACCTCTGCACCTCCCCGTTTTTTCTGCCGCTGCAAAAAAACGTATTTATGGATTTAATATTACCGGGAAAGTAATTTAATTACTTCCCTTTATAGCAGTTTTGCTTTTTTAACACTCATTACGAGTCAGCTATTAAAATTCAGGAACGACGCCTGATGGTCGCTATTTACCTTCCGTTATAGAAATAATAATTTAATTTCCGGACCCGCGCTAATTTTCTTTAGCATTTCTTAATTTTCTTAAAAGGTTTAAAGTTTAGCACTCTTTTCTATTTTATCTTAGCACATCATAATATATAAGAATGTTTCTAGA
This sequence comes from Colias eurytheme, assembly GCA_907164685.1. Taxonomy (NCBI): domain Eukaryota; kingdom Metazoa; phylum Arthropoda; class Insecta; order Lepidoptera; family Pieridae; genus Colias; species Colias eurytheme. Next base: position 2,866 of record CAJQZN010010054.1, on the reverse strand, counting down.
TGTTGTTATTGTTGTAGGTTTATTTGTTACAAAAGTTGACGTCACTATTTTACGGCATATATTATTTAGTAATTTTGGCGCCTGTCCGTGTTTAACTATTGTATTATAGTCTCCGAACAATGTCTTATTGCCAAATCGACGCCTATGTAATGAATGAAAGATCATTTCATTTATTTCAATAGCTTTTACAGTGATTTATTATTGAAAGAATATAACCTCGTATAACAACACATATTTATTTTCCGCTGAAAGAAAGAATCAAAATCCTTATGCTATTCTAAGACAATCAGTTGGTAAAGCAAAGGATCGTTCGTTCTATAAAATTATTTGACATCCCAGTAGAGACATCACTTGTCACTTGCTTGACAAATGGCGTCTATAAATTAGCCACTGTCCAGTTGTCTAGAAAGGAGACCTAAGGTATGCTAGAACAGCCAGACTGATTAATTATCTTGGTCTGTTACTCATAATTCTTCTGAGATAAAATGGATTATTCATTCAATATATTGTAATGAGTAATAAGAACTTTATACAGTTAACAGTAATACTTATTAGTATATTTCCCTGTCTACAAAGCTACGATTTGTCTATTTTATGAAACCGAATGGAAAGGAATAAAATATTATCAGTATTTTATTCAAATTTGAAAGATTCTCCGATCCTCCGGGTTTCCAAATTCAAAGTAAATCTACGTTTATAGAATAGCAATGGCAAATGTTAATGCCCTCTTATCGTGCGGTGCACGTATTAAAATGGCCCTGTGTGTCACTAACAGGTGTTCCAGAGGCAATATAACGACAATGTATCGCCATTAACTCCCGTTTTACGCTAAAAGCCTAGGAAATTGTTATACAGAAGTAGGTTGTATGTATACTTTTTCTTCTACTAAATTATCTCAAGTGAAACTATCATTAGGAAATTAAATATTTATAATGCTGATTCAATAAATATCTACTATTGTTATTGTAACATGAATAAAATTGAAGCAGTAACAAGCGACTACAATAAAGTTTAAATTAATTATAAATATAGTTGATAAGTATAGCGTATAACTTATAATTTAAAGGTTGTTTTTTTTGAATTGAAAGATTCTTATTAGATTATTAGCTCATGATACTGGCTAGATATACCTTTTTTAAAAACAAAACATGTAAACGTACTGGCACGTTACTATATTTTATTTAAAAAGCAATGTTCCCAATTCAAACGAAGCGCGGGAATATAAAATTCTATTAATGTCATTTTGCAAACTGGCAATAAAAAGACCAATAATAATTAAAAAGTCATTTTAATTACTGTGCAGTGATGTGATGCGCATTTTACACGTAAAAAATTAGCCTTAATATGCGGATGTAATTTTTGGAGAAATTCAAGTGTTTTCTTTTGTTTCTTTGCAGATAAAATAACAATGATCTCAATAGTGGATTATAAAAGCTGAAGTATGGTGATGTGGGTGGGTATTCGCGATTGTGATGTTGTGACAATGTGGCCGAGCGTGTGACGCAGCGAGCCGATGCGTCGCGGGAGCGTGTATAGCGTGAGCGAAGGCGTGGAGCGGTGCACCTGCGCTAGGTCAGTACTCAGTACAAAGTATAAGAAATCTGACATAGCTTTCTATGTATTTGCATGAAAACAATTCGTAAATAGTACATTAGACAACGGACATATCGATAGCCATGCCTCAAGTGCCATGCCCAATGGTTTTATGTTCCTAATAATTATAGTACACTTTATAAGCTTGTGGTGTCGAAACGAAACAACTGTATATGATGTCAAAAACCTCTTAAATTAAATTGATCATTGTAATGAATGTGAATTTTATCTGCCAAACCCAAAGTGGTCAAAGGATTTCACTTAGTACAAAACAATATCTTTTATTTTTATCCATACATAAAACTAAGTGCTTTCAAGTAAACTGTTACGAACTTATCTCCGACTTCGGTAATATCTCAAGTTATTTTAAATAATAAAACTTAGTAAGAATATCCAACAAAAAGGTCAAAGCCTGAGAGAGAAGTCGAATAGTATTGTGTCTGTAGTTGAGTGCCGTAACATTTCTACAACTTTGGAAGTTATTCTTTAAATTATATCACAACTATGAAGAAATTGTTAAAATTCTAGTTCAGTTTTACAGAAATAATAATGCTTTTTATTATATTTTTCAATTTGATGTGGGTTTGATTTCATTATTTATGTAACACAGCACATATTTATATATGTATGAAAGTGCGAAACGGAATATGTTATACGTTTGACACGTATTAAAATTTACAACATAGTTTATCTTCTATGCTAACAATCTGTCACATCTAAAATCGGAAAATTAATTATGACGAGAACAATGTGTCACCGAGTCACTATACGATATCCTATTATAATTTAGATAAAAAAAAGACTTGCCCATTTATTTTTCAAATAAGATGTCATTTTAAAGATATTTGCTGCCGAATTCAAATAAATCGTGAATTTTTTCTTCTTATATAGTAGTTTTGATGGTAGTCAACTCAACAATATACTAATTTAAAATTCAGTCACGTTCAAGTGATGAAATTTTATGATCAAAATAAATGTTTGTTAGACCAAACGCTTTGCGTCCATCACACATCATCACAGTAAACGCCGTGCTACGGATAGTCTTTACTTAGAAATAACCCAGAAAAATGGCTTAAGTTTTTGAATATATTCCTTCCATGCAAATTTTCCTTATTATATAGTTTAGAAAAGTACCTACCCTAAATAAAGGTATTATTCCTTATAGATTATGTAGTGTCAGATAGTATTATCATAGTATTATATTATATCTGTGGTGTAGGTAGCGCGGGCGTGGGTGCGGGTGCGGGTGCAGCCATGGCCGGCTGATGGACGC
>CAJQZN010010053.1:0-11676 GCA_907164685.1 Colias eurytheme | reverse complement strand
TTAAAAAGGGCCGTAAATGTTAGAAAAATTAATTCATCACCTTAATAATCGCAATGAACTGGCAACACAGTTATAATTCACTAACCAAGCCGTGGGAAGCTCTGACTGTGTCAAAGCTATTGTAGAGAAAGTTGCACTTGATATAATTATTTGGAAAATCTCTATATAATAAAATGAATCCCTATTTGCCTTGGTCACGTCATCACGCGTGAACGGCTGGACCGATTTCAATCATTATTATATTGATGTGTTCGTTATTGTCAGGAGAAGGATCTGATGAAAGAAAACCGCAAGAAATTTGGGCGTAAAAGTTAATAAAATGCGAAAACTTAACGGCAATTTATACTTCTCGGGTTTGACAATTTGCGCGAAGATAGGACAACGTCTGAAGGGTCAGCTGTTAGTTTTATATAAATTTTATTACATATCCGTAGAGTGCAGTAGGCTCAGTGGTGAGGAACTCGTACTTCAAATCGATAATTCGGGGCTTCGAGACCAATCGAGCGTGCAGGAAATAAATTGATTTTTAATTTATCTGCGCATGATAACTCAACAACTGCTCGAAGCGATCGTCGTGCTCGAACATCGTGAGGAAATTGACATGTCGAGGAATCAAAAGTTGGTTCAGTGGGAACAAAATAATATGAGGGCTGATTATGATATCCGTAAACAAAACTTAGACGAGGTACTTAAATATTATGTTCATCGTATTTTTCCAATAGGAGAATGAACCCACATCTTTATTATAATATGACAGTCTCTGAACAGAAATGGATTGACAGCTATGGCTCCGTCAGTTATTGTAATAATATTACAAAACCAAAGAGATTGTTAGTAAAAAATAATAATTCAAGTGAATGTTTCGTTTTTTATTAACAATCACAAAGTTCGAAAAGGCGTCGCGTAGGTACCTACATATTTTTCTAGATAATTTAAGCACTAAAAAAAGGAATCAATAGGCTTTTATATTCAAAGAATTTGTAGAAAATTATAATTGGGACAAAAAATACGCGACACTGGTATTTTGTGACGTGACTTTAAAATATTCCAAATATTAGAGAAAAACCGATTCTCTACTTTCTTGCAATATTATTGTGTTACTAGGAAAAGATTAGCGATTATCGGCGATAGTATTATAGTATGCATGCACGACCGCGTACGGTAAAAAACGACATTTTGATTTAATAATTTTAATACCATATTACGCAATTAATGCCATGCACTTTTCTAAGCGCTCTTACGGAATTTTTACCTCAATTTTACCATGTAATTTAAGCAAAATGTTCAAATTTTTTATATTATTTTCTGATCTATGCAATATGCGATTACTGTATACAACATCCACATATACATATACTATATCACTGAGAGAAATATGATTTGATAGAAGGAAATGAAATGTCAATCTATCCTTGAAGACTTTTATTGTACTAGACTCGGTTGATATGATCGATCTATTAGATTTTCTTTTACGCAGAATATCATCGAGATCTGTCTATGACAGTCACGTATAATAACTATGAATATAAACGAACTGGAATCGACATTGTACGGCTTACTACAAAATATGTGAATATTTCGAATAGTACTTGATCGAGACCATAGAAAAAAAGAATGTGTGTGCCGATCACACGTGTCAGAACTCAGAAGTGAAACTTCCAAATTTGCAAGATTTAATAAAGATACCAAAATCGTCGCCTTACTCCATGACGTGACGATACTGCCATGACGCGACTTGATATTTTACTTTCAAGGCGCCTAAAGAAGTTTCACTTCAAAAATCTTGGCTCATAGAAACCTAATATGACTGAATTACTTTTCTTACTAATCGTAGGTACCATGAATTACAGATACAATAAAAAAATGCTTCAAATTCATGTTCAATTTATTTGTCTTAGATAAATCAGTATATCCCAATTAAGTACAATGTACATAGATATAATTAAAGGAAAACATGTCAAGCGAACATAGTACAGAGTAAACCTCGATCGAACGGGCTCCGAAGAATAATTTATCTTATCTAACTAATGAGATGTTATCAGACTCTATTGTGGCTTCGATATTACGTAGCGAATTTCTTTTATGCTTACACGAGGAAGCACTTGAGAAATGCGAATTGATCGAATAAGTTCAGATAAAATTGCTTGCGATTTGAAATTCTTGAGCACGATGTAGGTAGGATTTCTGATACAAATTCCTTGAGAATTGAAGACGGGTCGCTGCTTTAATAGCGAAAGTATTCGGTTGCATACTTTCTTGTGTACTTGAGTTTTGAACGCGTCAGTGTTGAGAGTGGTAACTCAATGATTTGAGTTCGATATCCAATTGAGTATGCTTGAATGTAGAAGACTTATTTCCTAATTAGTAATTACCCATCTATTAGTGAAATTAACGTAAATACATATTATTCCAATCTCCACTTTAGTCTTCTTACTTTACTAAAAGAATCTTATGTGTACATTTTGCTACACAAAATGTAAAATATTAATAAATAGATTTAATTTCGATATTCTCATAGCTGGTACGCTATCAGTTTCACAATAATTATGCCCGCTTTATTGATCTATGAAACTGGTTACGAAATGGATATAATTGATAGCTTGTTAATAAGTTAGTCTGTGAGATTTCAAGTATTTACGCTTGAATATGAATACATATGAAAGGAGGGAGAAATATTTGGAACTACGTCGCATTTGAAAGTTCTCTATTGTAAGCGTAAATCATTCAAATACGTACAAAAATAGTTCCTAGTAAAAAACGATTGCCATTAGTTAGAGAAAAGGAAAACAAAGTGTATTTGCTAGCGGCTTTTTAGGGTCAATTCATTGTATAAGCAAAACAGGAGTGTCTAATTGATTAGTTTCTATTGATGCCAAACAAAACAAATGGATTTAGCTCGGAACTTGCGATAAATTACGAACTCAATCCCAATGAACGTAGCATTTATCTAACTTTTCTTCGGGAATAGTTTAAGAGCTTAGTTATCGGTGGAAAAATACTCGAGAATGATAATAAGTAGGTACTGTGAATGGGAGAAGCTTCGATAGGGTTATAGAAAGTTGACCCGTACTAGCGTTAGCTACTATTAAGTATTATGTGCCCATACAGAACAATAATAGCACATTACAGCAATGAAATGCGTACAATTGTGTATAGACTAAATACAGAGGAGTTTGTTGAACCTCTTCTCTTTATATTTCTATAGTGAATTTTTATGTCTTCCCATTTCACAATGATTGAAGATACTTATGTCACAGAATACTTAATAGTAGCTTATGCTTATGTTAATCAAGAGGGACACATATATTTCTTTGACTAAACACGTAAAAGATTTAATTATAATTTTCTTAATAGAGTGAGAAAATCCTCCAAAAAATAAGCAGTAGTAAATTGAATTAATTGTCATAAAAAAAAACAAACTAACGAAATCATGAACACTAACCATTCCATTCTCATATTCGTCACAACTCTTTGCCAACTAAAAGCATTGTCTGTATTAATTATTTAAAGGAATTTTGACAATGGTTTAAGAACAATAAAAACAACGAGGTCGTGTTACCATGTTGCTGTACTGGGTTCATTCCCACAATTATAAGTCTATACCTGAAGGTCACCAACGGTCCATACTTTATCCGTACTAATTGTTATCTCGATCTAAATGTTTAGAAACTATACCCATATATCAAGGTCGAAAATTGATGTGTTTTTAAGATATCTTAATGGATTTGTTTAAGGCAAGCGATTTTTGTTAAGATAACGAACTCTCCCATTGTTCTAAACAATAGCAATTTCTTAAAAACACTTGAAATATATATAAGAATCCTTGGTATGAAGACATCTTGATTTTAGTGCAAAATAAAGGGTCATTAAATGACCTATTATTTGTTGAAACGGTCGTAGAATAATAAATTGCACGTTTTATACATAAAAGTTTATATCCCAATGTTTTATACCCGTGTAAAATGAAATTCAAGATTAATGAACCCTATTTACGAGACATAAAAAGTATTAAGATAAACAACCAAACCTTTATATTTGCGCTTCAAGATCATTCCCTATCAAATTTTAATTAAATTTATTTAGTGACGGTAATTACAATAGATATTATATACTTAGTTACATTGCATGTTCAAACAAAATTAAAGCCAATTTACCTGACGTTGTATTTATTATAAATGATTCAAATGTCAAAATAATTCAACATGCTTCAACAAACGTGCTTGTAAATATTATTGCTCCATTAATCTTGTCAAAATTAAATAGTGGTTATTGTTTTAAATTATATTAGTAGCCAAATGGCTTTAAAATAAAACTATAATTTAGTACTAACTGCTATATAATAAACAAATGTTTTCTCTACAATAGAATCATATGTCTACACTAACAGGTTTTACGCGTGAAATAATTAATTGGATTTTAAACCTATTCGGTGTATTAACTTTTCATTTCATAACAGTCAAAACGAAAAGTGTTCTTTTGAATGCTATATCTTATCTGTGGTGCAATGTTAACTTTTGAGAATGCAAGCATGCGTTAAAACAAATCAAGCATAGAAGCAAGTCATGCGTATGCTAGCTTAATAGTTAATACCATACCATAACGCTATAATCGGCGTACTTCGTGAGCGGGAAAGACGGTTAATGCATTTTAGTCGGTTAGTGAAGTTGCATATTATATAGAGACAGTTATAGTAGATAAGAGATCGATTAAATGCGAATATTCGCTGACTGATATTTGACTAGTCATTTAAAGTCTACTAAAAAGTAACTGCGAAATAGCTTCAGTTTACATTTCTAAGCATTCGTTTATGACATTTTCTAGGGCTTTGCCCAATAAATAACTGTATTTAGATACACATAGAGTATCTTTCGTAAGAATGAGCTACATTTTTCAATATACAATCAAACCTGTTCCCAATAGTATTAAACATCATCCGAAAAATATGTTTGTTTTTCTTTTCCGCGCTTTGTGTTTATAGAGCATTAAAATTAAATATTTAAAGAGAATTTCAGTGGAGAAATATTTTTTTTTATACGTTAGTAAATTGTGCAACATGCACAATAATTATAAACCGTTTCATTTGTTGTTAACACTAAGTGCAGAAAGGGGTTGAGACACGGTCTCTTACTTCTTAGCATGCAGCAGGCTTCACTTTCATTTCGTTTCATTTTCTATATGTGTAAATTGTACGTAAAGAAAATGTATTCAATTTTTTACAGTAAAGTTGAAATTAAGGATCTTCTAGTAACCTAGATAACTTGGTATCCACTTCAAATAAAACGGTTATCGAATTCAAGGAAACCTTAAAAAGTGAAGTCCCATGTCCCCTAGTGGGGTAAGGGGTAGATGCATTATACATCTGTTTCACTGATCGATTTTCTTTAGGGACAAGTAGGTGATCAGCCTTCAGTGTCCTACCAGACCGAGACATTTTTTTTTCTTCGTCTCCACCGGGAATCGAACCCAGGACCCCTTGGTGTTACGCTCACGCATCAATCCACTGTACCGAGGATAAGGAAACCTTAGCGAATTGGTAATTAAATAATTGTGATAAGCTAAATGACTTGATAATGAAGTAAATCATTTTATCCACATCATAATAATTATACACAGGTATACACATGTCACATACTTATATCGCCTAGCTATATCCCAGTTCACTTGGCTCAGCTGACCAAAGATATCTCATACAGGAATATGTAACGGTAAATTCACTGCAACATCCATAACAATGACGTCACTTCATTTACAATTCAGACACGTCAATTCATCTATTGAATTGACACAGTGTAGGCACAAATTGCGTTTTCAGTGCCACTATTCAATCTAGTACCTACTACTTGTTTATTTATGTACGTACCTTTATTAATAACGTCATTTTGTAAATAATTGGTTTTAGAATAACCAACATTGAAAAGCATACAATATGATTAGTGATTATAGAGCTTTAATGTCTACACATAATTATTTAAAAATGAATATCGAGAGGAGTGTGAAAGTTAAAGTATAATATTTGAATAAATAATTTTGGGGAATTAATTCAGATCTATGAAATGCTTAATCATCTGTTAGCCTGCAATAAGCACCCAGAGCAAACTAAGACTTATTAATTCACTTTCAAACCTTGAGATTTAAGTATATTATACAACCATTCATCTCTACTCCTTAAGAAAACAATTATTGATTGTAGGTTATATTCGTACTCACGAGTTTTTGTTTTTTTTTTATAATGAGGTACGTACTAAGTACTATTAGAGGCCCCAATTCATTACAAAAAATAAATAAATGCTCAATATATTTTATGATATAAGTACTGCTCATAAATTGAGAAATAAATGTAACTTGATTTAGTAGGAAATGAGTCACAGGATTTTGCAAAATACTATTTGCAATCTGACAGAAAACAAGTACCGGGCCATAGATAAAATATAGTTGTACCTAGATTATTAGTGTGACGTTATAAAGTTGACAGTTACTGTTACAAGTTATATTATATTAATTTATGCTAATAAATGAAACGATTTTCATGCACATTGCCTTTACTATTTTTAATAGTACGTGTAGGTGCGTCATTTGATTGTTAATATTATGTTTATGATATTAAATTTAGACATAGCAGGATTATAGTCCTGCAATTTAAAAACTAGAACTAGACTTACCATCTACCAAAATAAACTAGAACTGCTTATGAAAATATTATATTATTATACTTTAGTTAAAAGATTTCTATTACCTTCCAGAAACCCTAATAATTGGCTCATAATATAATATTTCCACAAAGTTATCCGATATAAGTCTGGTATTACAAGTTTAATTACATCTTGATCCCGAGGTAAATATAAATTGTTTCCCAAATGATTTCAGGAGCATTAACTTTTCTTACGAGAGGGTCGGATATAAAAAGTAAATAAAGTCCTTCTCCTCAACATTTTACGCGTTTATCCATCAAATAAAAGAGATTTTGAATTGTAGTGTATGTGATACAGTTAATTTAGTCTCTGCGTTGCAAAAATATCTTCAGATATAAAGGAAAGATTTGAATAACATATTTATAACATCAAACGATTGCCAATAAATTGCACTATTTACAGGTTTAATTTTTTTTTCAGAGTCCACCCAAGCCTAGTTATTGAACGGCTAGTTTCTTTTACAAACAGAATCAAATGGTATATTTTCGATATTCACTATATTTTCCAAATAATTGTTTCCACATTTAGTAGGAGAGTTTCTCTACTAAAAATAAATGCATGATATGAGAATGAATGAACAGTTAACACCTATTCTCAATATACAAGTGCGGATAAAACTTACCTATATCAATTGCATTCGAAAAATGTATCGTCTCTACACTACATACAATCAAAATAACTCACTATTACAAGCCTGAATTTCTGCATCATTAAATTCTAATTTCAAAAGAAAATCGTTCTCAAAGTATTACTAAAGTCTTGTATGCAAAGTGGGTAATAGCCACTTTAAAGTAAGAGATGTCCTAAATTTTATAAAGTGGATGTAATTTATCAAATAATTAACCTTTAGAAATCACTTTATACCTGCCACTATCAATAAATGGGACGACCTGTGAAATTTGCTTGACGTTAATAATAGTAATTTTCATCTAGGTCAAACCACCAACTATATTAACTATTTCGCCTCTATCAAAGATAATATAATACTATACCTACTGAATAGTTGTAACATCACTATGTTAGGTATTTCGGATTTTAGAACTATTTCGGTGACACTATTTGGGTAAGATGTTATCGAATAAATTGACATTCTTGCAACCTTAGTATTTTATGCTCTGCTGTAGGTATGCTGCTGGATGAATTATCAAATTTTCATAAAAAAGATAAAGAAGAAAGAACATTAAATTTAACTTTACTGCATTATTTTTGAGTGTATGTGGCTATTATTTTATTGTTTGCTTAAATCTCATACGAATCCGGACGCCATCTAACATCTAAACAACGTCATAATATGTTGCAAAATATAAAAAAAAACATAACGAAGACTAATTTATAGCTTTTTATACATTATTATTGGAAACCGGAGTATTGATAATCCGTAATAATTGTAGATTCCTCAAAAACTCAAGCTTACCGCGGATTCAACATTGTAACAAAAATAAGCACAAAGAAGTAATCCAATTCCAATCAACGAGAATTCCCTTTGTTAAAGCTTTAATCAAACCTGAATGATTGGTTGTTTTGCAAAAAAATATATGATTCAGAAATTGTTTTATATTTGATTGGAGATTTAGATGTAGATTACATTGAGTTCTATTTTTATTCATTTCTATTATCTAAACCTGAAAGAAAAGAGAAACAAAAAGCTTTTCTATACTTAATTTCATTTTAATTCTGTTTACACCCAGTAATTAAAATTATTATCATGATTCATGAAAATAGAATATTAACTTCGATATTAAAGCAGGTCGGCCGTCAATTGCAATGCACTATTAATTCTATTATCAAAAGCGTCTGTTTGAATTGCGATTCAAGCTTGATCATATTGAATAGTTGTTTAATTTAGGACCTCATTTGATAATTTGAATCAAAAGGGTAAATCATTTGGAATCATACTACTACCTACATTATCTTAAACGAGTAACTTTGTTATAGTTGTTCTCTTTTCGCAAAAATGGCTGTAATAATCATTTTTATAAAATTGTGCACAGATATAGTTTATATCACAGCACAGATTTAGCAGAAAAATTATTCGCAAGCAAGCCTAAAAGCATCAATTTTATAACTAACAAATTTTGCTTCTCTAGAGTCTACACTCTACCATGCTACTTTTATCATTAATTTGAAATTGAAATATCCTTGCATTAGCCCTAGCGCCTAATGAACATGTAGGTACATAAATAAATAGTATCAAATAAGCACATGGATGGTTAACTACAGGAAGCCGTCGTCTGTACGTAGGTACAGCAAATGTTTACAAATTACTATCCCGGCTACAGACCGATGGAACTTGTTTTATTCGTAATATCCTCTGCAGGATTTACGCCTACAGCCGATTGCTTCCTTTAGGGTGCGTTTCCACCAATATCTGCAAGGATGTGTAGCGAGAAATATGTTTGTAAATAACTAATACGCTTGTAACTTCAAACTAAATGAAGCGATATGATTGGTTCTTTACAAACACATTCCTCGCTACACATCCTCGCACATTACTGGTAGAAAATCACGCTTAAGAACCAATCATATCGCTTTATTTAGTTTGGAGTTAAGCGTTTTCAGTTTGAAGCGATACTATTGGTCATTTACAAACACATTCCTCGCTACACATCCTCGCACATTATTGGTGGAAAAGCACCCTTAATCCAGGTTTTATAGATATGCCTTTTCCTGTGTTCATATCACATTGTCCTATCACATGACATTGTTACTATCGCTTTTGATAGGATATAGAATATTTCCTTTGATATTTGTAAACGTTGAACAAGACCCATCTCCTTTGTCATGTCTTTATGTTCCAGCGAAAAGAGAATTAATTATTATTATCACAACGTAGTAACTTGTTTAATATTTTACATTATATAATATGCGTTTGAGCCTATTAATATATATTTTTATTATGTATACAATTATAATATACCTATGTTTACATAACATGTAACATTTAGTCTTTCAAGAAAACGACTAAATAAATAAGATAGAATACGCTTATACCAGACATATTCACTTTATTTAATTGCAAACAAATTTAATTGAAGGTTAACCTCTAATACTATTTCCGTCCCAAATTTTTAGACCTTTAAATACATCCAAATATACGTATTTGGAATATAACCCCAACATTAGGTAGGAGTAATAAAAATTGAGCACCAAATTTGCCGTGAGCTCCGTGTCCTTACGATTTGAAAGGTATGTTTTCCATACTCAATGACTCAGAATGTATGGCAATTGAACTCAAATCCCAATTATTCATCCTTCTTCACCTTTAACATATAAATAAACTTTAATGTTTATGTCTCAGTTTATCTAACATGCATGTTTTTGGAATCTATGGATTAGCTTCATGCTACTTCAATTTAAGCAAACGAGGTTTAACAAGAGTTCAGACTACCTGTTGAAGTACTTAAAAATGTGTTCATGTGATAAAGCATTAGTGAGCGTACCTTCTCAAAGTATTATAGTACTTACTAGGTTGTAATATATTTCAAACAGTGAAAATTAGAATCTAAATGTGTATCTCATCAAATGTCTATGTCATCTACATCTACACATCTATGAAACATTGTGGTTAAAAACTGAATATTTTTGTAGATTTAATTATTTAAATTCGAGTCATTTGCGCGTTGAAGCGTTTTTCTGGTGATAGAGCAATAATTGCGATTAGAAAGAAAGAAAAGACATTTCATTCATATATTATATTACATCAATCAATTACGTTTTAAACGTACTCGATTTATGTTATACCATATATGTAAAACATTTGTCCTTTTGTAATAGAGGAAAGGTACTATAGGCTTCAATATTATGCACAGCCAGTCAATTAGTTATTGTTATACAACCATCCGCAAGTAAGCACAAGGAATGTAACATTATGAAGTAATCATAAAGGCAATAAGTTGTCAATTGCAATGTTAGATAATGCCAAGATATATTTATTTATAGGATTCTTAAAGGACACTATCGAGAAATGCAATAAATCATAAATTAATCGCTGATGTGTCACAATCCACTCGAGTTACGTATTATGAAGTAACCATAATGTCTCTAAGAAAATATGAAGAAGCTGTACCACACGGTTTTTCCTGCATTGGTCAGCTACTATTAGTCTTAATGTGATCATATATAGCATATAGCCTTCCTGAATAAGTGGACTTTTCTCTATCTAACAGTGAAATAATTGTTCATTTCGGAGACGCGGTTCCTGAGATTAGCGCGTTCAAGCAAACAAACAAACTCATCAACTTTACAATATTAGGTAGAATATATTTCATATACATTGCGTTATACTGAATCATACAAAATATATCAAAACACGAGTTGTATCGTCAAATTCCATATACGATCGCTGTACACGTAACTCTAACAAAAACTCTTTTAATATATTTCCAACATGTACGTTCGTACAGGCGTGAAATGAATATTACGATGGCACCAAGGTTTTATTTCAAATTACCAAGAGCGAAAGACATTCCAATTTTCTAGAGGAATTCTCTAGTATGTCAGTCTGCCCGAAATATTATATGCTATATTTAATATTCCATAGATTTTACGATGTTAATGTGATTACGTGCTCTCTCGATTGCCAGAGATTTCTCATCAATGAACGACAATTTATTTATTGTATTAATAACATATCTATGACATTATTTACTAACCTTTGTTTCTAAAGGGGAAGGGTAACGTATTTATATTTATTACCTAGATTGTCAGGAGGTTATTGATAATAGGCAGATAAAGGAAACATAACATTTCAACTTTTGTTAAATGTGAACGAATGAAAATAAAGATTATTTTCTACTGTTGGTGATCATTTTCTTAAAACTAAATATTTTTTTTCTTTCTTCATGGCAAGAAGATACCTACTACATAAAATTGTGTTTTTATGCAAGTAATTATACTATGCTGTACTATGTTGTGAAAGAAGGTTATATTAGTTAAAAATATTAAGGGTGCTATAACAGATTTTTAGCAAAAACCGCTATTTTACGGT
>CAJQZN010010050.1:0-20098 GCA_907164685.1 Colias eurytheme | reverse complement strand
ATTCCCGAAAATAATAAACTCTATCACACATTGTAAAATATTGAAGTTCATGAATATAACATGTTAATAAATGATGTTTTGTTTTTCTTTCAGCATCATCAGTTCTATTTGTTTTCACTACAAGGACGGGGGCCTCCACCCACTACGCTTACACATGTTCTTCTACTTCAACGTATTGTAAATGCAATAAATGCAATGCAAATTAATTATTGTAACGTTATTAATAACAGCTTTCTACAAGAACAAATATTCTCATATTCTAGTACATACACACTCAAATGGACAATAAAAGCAAGTAAACCAATAAGCGTAGGACTCAGGAGCGATGTCAGATTCAATAAACGTGTCAAAGCGGAGAGCAGGTGACACGAATACCAGCTTCCCTAAAGAACCGCACCGGCAACTTTGCAGAATAATGGACATGGACCGCATATTATGAAGCTATGGTTGACTTGTATTTAGTTGCCTGTCGTGCGGAAAATCATTTTTCATTTCAGCATAAATAAACCTTTATATATTTATTTAGTATTTTGAAATCTCAAATTCTTAAAAATCTTAAAATATTTTACTGTGTGACTGATTTATAATTAGGTTCATAGGTACTAAATAGGTTTTTCTAGAACCATGTAGACTACTATGCATAAATGAATGAAGTCAAGAAAAAAGGAAGCTGTGGTCCACCCTGAATATGGACATGTCAACTTGTGGATATGCAAGTAATTAAGGTAATAAATTATGCTACTACCTACCTATCTCCTTAGCAATAAGCTATTATAATATAACAATTGTGAAACCGACATATAAAACCATTACCCCCATAACTGCATCAAAATCAGACCACAACATCGATATACTCGACCACAAATCTCAAACATCACAATAACAAAAACGTACATTATAATAGAACTGTCGGTCGAAATGCCGGAATCGTACCATCCATCACGGGCCCTTGGATATTTATTATTTACCCATTGACCAACTACTCGTCATACCCCCCGGTTTATATTTGAAAAGGTTTTTGTATTTGCTCGGAGCGATTCTTCGCTACCAATATGAAGATTGAAGGCGGTTGCCGAATGAAGATTTTTCTGCACTTGAGAATAAGATGTTCTATAGAAAGTTGTGTGGGTTGACCTTTTGAGATATAAGTACCAACAGGATATTTGATAGCGCACAATATATAAGATGGAGCGAAATTTTTGAATGTACACGTTTCTATAGAAAAAACATAATAAAATTTATTGACCACGTTGCTCGCATATAAAATGCTACGTCGAGTTCAGAAGCAATAATGAAGTTGAAATATAAGGGAACATTTTGCATTAAAATTCCTGAATCTATATTTGTTTTTAGAAAATAATTATTATTTACAAATATTCGTAAGGCTTTAACTGAAACTTCATGTACCTACTTAATTTAAATTTAAAAGGGAAGAGCTATATTATAATTAAATTACATACAAAACCAGCTACTAAACATCCCAATAATAAGGGTCAGTGATTTGTAATATGTGTTTAGAATGAAATGCTAAACGGTTATCGTTTGTACTACGGTCTATTTACTGGTTCAATACCGCGCAATCCACAACTTTAATTATTGGTCTTGTTTTGAAACGGCACAATTTCACGATTTGAATACTCAAATGTATACCGTTTTAATGGAATCTGTGTCGGAAAATAAATTGGAATGGGTGAAGTGATGTTTTATATGGTAAGTTGTTAAAAACTTGTTTTTTGCTGACTGCTGTGACAGTGCATTAATTGCATTCAAAAAGGTAGGCAATGTCACACTCTACTTCCTTCATCAAGTCTGTGAATAACAATATAACTATCGAAATATGTTAACATACCTTCATTTACATGAAACTAGCGGTCCGCCCCGGCTTCGCCCGTGGTACATAATATTTATGTTTTCTCTACATAAGAACCATCCTCGTACTTCAAGGAATATAATAAAAAAAGAATTATCGAAATCGGTTCAGCCGTTCTCGAGTTATGCGCTTACCAACACATTTTGCGATTCATTTTTATATATAAGATTATAAATTTTTGAACATAAAACCCCGAATAAACAAAGACTACAAGCCTGATATTTTAATTTATAACGAAGAAAAGGAAACTGCTATTCAAGTTGTGATAAAATATTACGACTTTAGTAATAAGATTTAGTTCAACAAATTGCCATTATTTGAATTCGGGGCAAATTACTAAAGACTCAGCCGGGGTGTATAACTTTTCATAGTAATAATAAAAAGGGTATAAAGCTTTATTATTGTTTTAACAAAATAAATCGAACAGCGATAAATATAAATATTTAAAAGTGTCCTAAAAAAATTGAAGGTAGGTATGTATATTAAATTATAAATACAATTAAATCCAATTTGCAGGTGAAAACAAAACTAAATGAAGGGGTCTGGAATGAACGTTTTTTTGTCGCTCTATTAGTCATAAAATATAATAATTGCAGATGTCCTAAAAATTACGTGGAATATTCAGCTTTGTGCAAGAACTCTATAAACATTCACTTAGGTGTTATGCATCAAGCAAAGACCCAGCACTTTCTTTAATGGGAACTACTGTTATAAATTTCTACCACTAAAAGGCTGTCATGGCAGACGCGGGTAACGAAATTTTTCATTCAAGATTCAATTTGGTGTCAATGAACAACGGTGCAGCTAAAATTGAAAAATTCTTCAAATTCTTGCAGAAAACTAATATTAAAATTATGAGAATAATCGTCATTTAAAATATGATTAAAATCGATTTGTAGATAATATTATGTACTAGTTGTTCAAAATAATCGAATATCTACTATCTTAATTTCATTAAAACATTTCATATACTTTTACCATAAATCAATGCCATTATTAAAGTATTTCTAATTCCAAACATTCTAATAACAGAATTACATTTATTTCCGATGATACGAATGTATTTCCCTAGACTCTGAGATGTTTCTATAAATCCCAGTACTATTTATGATTTTCCGATTCTCGGTAATAATATCGTTTATTTCACAATCCATCGTTTTAAACGAAACACAAAATATTTGTATCACATTACATTTTATTCCAACAAACATTTCGATAATCCTTTAAAAGAACGATGCTTTTATCGTTAGCGCTCATAAACCGTCCAATTAATACCTATAGCTTGTTGTTTTAACATTTTATACGTTACGTTTATGTTTTGAGTTGTAATAATAAAAGCAGTATTATAAAAACTTATACCAATTCTATGTACGTAGCTATAATATCTGCTTCGAATAAGAGTACATGTATTATATTACTTATAAATACAAATTTGTATATTGCCACACATCTTACCCTATTCTACAACCCGCTCAATAATCAAACCAAATTTCTGTAATCTTATAACACAATTTTGAATTAAATTTTATCTAGACAATCCTACAGAGATTGTACAAGTTTATAATAGAGCGAAAGAAACCAACCTGCACACTTCAGATGATGATTAACTCTTAAAGAGCTAAGTTTTCGCATTGAAAGTTTAAACGCTATCAAGAGAAAAATAAAATAGAAATCCCGAACACCGAAGCGCATACTTAAATACCTAGAAGAAACTTTCTCGAGTATTCGCTTTCAGGAGAAAAAAATACAAGCAATAATTAAAATGTTTATAGCACAAATACACAACAATAACAAGACTGCATCTGCTAATTTAGTAAGTCTAAATTTACTTACTGTGTGAATCTTTAAGTTTTTGGCGAATAAGTTTTCTTCTAAAGTAAAAATTTGGTCAATTATATTATTACTAGCTGCTCCGCGCGGTTTCACCCGTGGCTCTACTCCTGTTGGACGTAGCGTGATGATACCCTTGCCTAGCCTAGCCTTCCTCGATAAATGAGCTATCTAACACTGAAAGAATTTTTCAAATCGGACCAGTAGTTCCCGAGATTAGCGCGTTCAAACAAACAAACTCTTCAGCTTTATAATCTTAGTACAGATTAACAAATACGACAGAATTTAAAATTCTTCCTATACAAAAATTGATCAAATACAATAGCGCTTTCTTTCATTTATATTTCAAATTGTAATTCTACAAACTCTATATTAAAAAATTAACTTAATACACCATAGCCTTATCCAAGGTCAACGCAATCCAATAAACACACAATTGACAGCCCCAAATTCGAAGGTTTGTTTTAAAAACAATTCCCTTAACTACCGTGGAATGGAAAGGTCTGTTTGAGTAAAGAAAGCAAGGGTCGGTGGAATGGACGATTTATTAAAATCTTGATTACGGTTATCTTCATTATTCCTTGGCTTCGTCCGTATAAAACTTATTTCGCTCGTACACAAGAATGTTTGGGAGGGCTGCGAAAAGCTGGTGAGAATTATAATGGCCTGATTAGTAAAGATCACGTTCATGCCGTGTTATCGCACATATTTTAAGATACAGGGTTAAATCGTAGGATCTGCTGAAGTTTCAAAAAGTATTGCTATATTTTTTACTTTTTGTAAGTGTAAAATGTATCAAGTTTGATTAGCCTTAAATTTCATTGAATGCGTTAAGATGTCCGATTTCATCTCGATGGATATAATTTGTTCTCTGTATCTCTCGAGATAGACAATGAAATTATATTTAAAAAATACATAAATTACTTTAATATAAATCATAATAAAATATTAATATCTGGACCCATAATTCATTTCATTCAATTAATTAAAATGCTAATGTATTCGGTGAAATAATATCGTATTCAATATTATAAAATTAACTCTATATATCCATACTTTAATATTATAAATGCGAAAGTAACTCTGTCTGTCTGTCTGTTACTCAATCAAGCCTTAACTACTGAACCAATTTGCATGAAATTTGGTATAGAGATATTTTGATACCCGAGAAAGCACATAGGATAGGTTTTATCCCGGAAATTCCTCGGGAACTATGCGGGTTTTTCTTTGATTGCGCGGGCGATGCCGCGGGTGGAAAGCTAGTACCTAAGTCATAAATTACGATAGTCATAAAATACGATAAGTTCGATAAAAATTAAGCTAATCTTAAAATACATCGATTACCTCCTTGATCTAGTAAGCTGCATGTTTGAGTCTCAGTTTGGGTCATAAAATTTCATTGTTATTAGGTATAACATTTTAATAGCCCGAAATCAGGAGATGGTTACCAAGCCGTCACTCGTCAGCTCTCCACTTGATCTCTCTGGTCTTATTTACCGGCCCATTGGTGTGGAATTACGTACTATTTTTAATATAATATGTGTATTTATAAGTAATAATAACATTACTGTATAGAAAAATTGGAGACATGTATTACATAATCACTTGCTCCAAGCTTAAATATATGCAATTGAAATGCAATAACATGCTATAGTACGCCCCCTCATGTTAAAATAAAACCTACACCCTATATCCTAAGCAAAATATTCCACCCACTGAGAAAATTTATTGGCTCGACTGTAATGTAGAAAATAAACATAAAAGTGGATAGATAAACTGTATGTGTACATTACGGACATAATACTTACACAAAGACATTATATTTCGCTTCTTTTATAAAATAATACACTGTGTAATATCCACGAAAGAACCTAAATCGTAAAAATAATTAATTAATGAAAATCTTTTAGCCGTATTGTGCGAGCAGGCGCGCCTTAGTTTTTGCTAGAACACGAAACCTAACATCAACCGCAACGGGAACGATACGATATTTTGTATTATTTTATAACAAGCGTGTTCAACAGATAAACTAAATAATGCACAAATTATATTTGTAACTCACAAATTCTTCTTTACCCTGCTGCTGCTACACAGTTGCTATGTGCTGAATTTTACAAATCAAATATTAACTACACATCAAAGAAGTTCTTTTTAAGCTATTGCATAGCTTCTATCGCAGGCCTTGAGTGCGGGGACCGAATCGAGAAATTCCGTAACGAAAAAACCTCACGCTCCCCACTCCGACGGGCGCGGAGGTGTGGCTTGAAGGCATGCTATGCAATAGCTTTACCGCGGCAGTCCCCAAGTGCCACACGTCTTTTTATTATTATTTGTTGCTTTCCGTTAACATACAATAACTACATACTTACTCTATAAAAATCATTTTCTGCGTGCTTGGTCGCTTTCTAATAAACCTTCGCATCAGTAATAACAGGAAGCGCAAATTAATCGTCTATCTTCTAATATTTAGGATCCTGGAACATGCTCAAATATAGTATCCGATCAGTCTGACAGTATAAATATCTCTTCTATAATTACGTGTAGTTTCGCCGTGCATCGCCACGTCATACTGTTTTCATTAGTCGTGCAAACAATTTTAATCGTCTGCAGGCACACCCTGAACGACCGAAATTGCTTCTACTCGTAATATATTTAATAAATTTTAAGGGTGACCTTTTAATGTTTGTGTATTTTAAGCTGTTATACACGTACTTTTATAATTTGTAGATCGTTGTTTGTATTTTTTACTATTAATTCTGATTTGCGAAAAAATATGTGTTCATAAAATTTGCAATATACATAGAGTATTATAGAATCGACTAAAAACCAGCGCTACATAGACCGATGGTCTTAATAAATAATGATTTAATGCTGCAGTACCGACGTACATAATATTTATCGTATTCGTATGGTTTTTACTTTATATTTTCTGTAAGCTATAAACTTTTCTATCTTCTTTTCTTTTTTCATGAAGATGTAATATAGGTATATTATAAATGATGTCTATTTAATTATGAAAAGCACAATTTCATTATAATTTAATGACCAACCGAGCGAGTCAATGAATTATTCTGATCCTGTGTAAATAAAACTCGAAGTTCGTAACAAATTTTATTCTCTTTTGTAGATAGAAACCACACAGAGCGCAAAAATGTCATGATTATGCATGCATTCATGATAAACGTTACGTTGCTCATTTGTATAACTATTTTAGCTGTCATAAAACTATATTTATTTATAAAATCTTCCCACACATGCATATTAATGAAGACATATCCCCAGGGGGCAGTATCGCACATTTTACGTTCTAGTGTCGAATAAATCAATTAGAATTAACTAATACAAGCCTAGAGGGCCTTGATATACGATACAAATCTGAGCTAACAATAGTATTTCGTTACTGAATCAAGCATCAAGAGGAAATACTGATATTTGATTACATTTACCTATATTCGTGTTTCAGTGTAACGTTAAACAAGAACGTTTTAATAACTAATGATTTATTTAGTGAAATTAGATAACATTTTTAATTTTTTTTGCGTACCTAATCTATCATTTACTATTTAGTAATCTGTGCCTGTAGTTAAAAAGCACACAACGATGGTGTTTACTGATAA
The DNA here is from genome assembly GCA_907164685.1 of Colias eurytheme. Lineage (NCBI taxonomy): Eukaryota > Metazoa > Arthropoda > Insecta > Lepidoptera > Pieridae > Colias > Colias eurytheme. The sequence goes on along the minus strand of CAJQZN010010050.1, from coordinate 12,781 downwards.
AGATTAACGTAAATCAGATATAAGAAATACAATAAATTACCGAAACCCTAATATCAATTTATTAGAACAAAATACGTTCCATAAAAGCCGAGATAATTGTATCAACAATTACTATTTCCGTATATCTTTCTCGAAGTTTCTAGATCAAACGCTGTTCGGTATATAACCGAAGGCGGTTGAAGACCGCTCGTCTAAAACACAACAAAAGTCCATTAGGCGGCACCTCACTATTGAATGGATTAATTAATTCACACACTTCGACACGGCTCAAGTCTCAGGCCCTTAGGCATAGCCATTGTTCGACATAGAATATCTTTCTACGCCGTAAATATTTAAGTTATCTCTTTTGAATGGGTTTTTTATAGTTGAGGGATATTTTTCTTTTTTCTTACTTTAAGATGTGTGTGTTATTCGTAGGTACTTAGGTTTTTTAAGACAGAATATTCAACATGGGAAACTCATTGAAGGTAGTTCGAAAACAAACACCATTTTCTTCTTAGTGGTGGTTAATGCAATCATGTGTATGTTGTATTGTATCAATATTTTATTTGTTTTGTTTCATAATTCCTATACTAATCCCCAATTTATTGTGTGATTTTCTAATTTATATATAAACCGCGATATAATTTTGGGTCATCCAAACTTCAATAATAACAAAGTAGAGAATAATTGCTGTTCTGCTAGTTTGTCCTTGTTAAAAGTTTTCGTTTTAGTAAGCGAGGATAGACCTTTATTAACGTATAATTTTCCTAATTGACTCCGACATCGTATTTAAATAACAATATAGGGGAAGTCAAATACTGGTGGACTTAATTAAGCAATAACTTTTAATTGTATCTACTGTGTTTTTAATTTTTAAGACAATTTATTGAAATATAAGTAAGCAGTTATAGATAGATCGAATTTCTAGAGACTTCTTCGTCTCTAGAAATTCGATCTATCTCTTTAATAAAATGTTTCATCTTACCTTAATCAATGGATTTCGATAACTTGGGATATTATAAGGTGTATTTGTGGATTTGTCACAAAGATTATCACACCAATAGGTGTTCGTCTAAATATCGTGTAGGTATTAGTCTTGTATTAGTTATGATCAATAGCTGTATAAATAAATTTAAAACAGATTTTTTCCAGGGCTGTAATCCTGTGTAGACATACCATTGTCATTATTATTTATATTGAACATTATCTACGTAATTACCAGTATTTAATTTTGTTTAATATTCGCAGTACATCGTGTATTACTACAAGCTTATATTAGTGTAAATTGAACGCTTGTACCGACCTCATTTAGAAATGCTGCAAAGAAGCTATTAGGCCACTGAACACGGGTAATCTAGCCTTTAATCAAGCTCATAAAATGACTTCTTTTATCTTAATTAACATTTGTGTGTACAATGTGACAGGGGTTTTAACCTTTATAGTTGATTTACTCGGGTGATACCTAGTTTCAAACGTAATAAGGTTAATTATATTACATTACATTTAGCTTTAAAATAAATAACAGATAACTTTTGAAATCCAAAACAAATGCGTGTATATGTTGTTATTTTACGAGTAAGTTTAAGTTTAAATTATCTTATATATATATTATATTATAAAGCTGAAGAGTTTGTTTGTTTGTTTGAACGCGCTAATCTGAGGAACTACTGGTCCGATTTGAAAAATTCTTTCGGTGTTAGATAGCCCATTTATCGAGGAAGGCTATTATAGTCTATATATCATTGCGCTAAGACCAACAAGAGCGGAGCCACGCGGGTGAAACCGCGAAGCGCAGCTATAGTTAATTTATATAAAGACAATCCTAGAATTACTACACCTTAAAATCTATAAGAATCTGTAATAATTTGTGCACTTATTATTTTCTTAAAACCATTGTAAAAACTTACAATAGCTTATGTCCAGTCAAACATACATTAACAATACATGTCTCAAATTGTTTCCCACAAATACGCCCACAGCAATGTTACCAATAGGTATTTTAATTTATCTGAATGTCTGCTCTATTGAAAACCTTAAGTAAAATACATCTGTTCAGGATTCGTTCGCTTTGTGCGTTGACAAGGGCCGTTGCTAAGAGCGGGACCCTCTTTGACTTTATTATTTTCAATTTGCAATAGTACGCCCCATTCTAATAAATGGTACAGATCGAAACATTTAATTTGTTTTGCTTATAGTTAGATATGAACAACATATTACATTTTGTAATCTGTTACAAGAGATTTGTGTTTTATTTACAATTTAGTTACAATTCTAACGAACATGTAGAGATGTTTGCATGGAAAAGTCACTTGCTTTATTGGGCCAAATAATTAAAAAATAGCAATAGAAGTCATTGAGATATAGGAATTTATTCATGATGAATTTTGAACTGGACACTTAGGACGTCCAGTTCAATTTGAAAGGTTTTATGTCAACAATCTGACCCAACGGTCAACTGCCTCATTAATTTCCAAACAACTCCTATTATTCTACTATTATTAGGAGGTGAGAAATCCGACCCTATTTTCAACAATCACTTCAATCGCTCTTAGCTAATAAATTATATTAAACAGACAATATCTTCAATATCATCCGACAGAATCTTGGTCCGCTTAGAATATTAACAAATTAAATATTAATATGTACCTGACCTGAGAACCATTATCTGTTTAAAAAAACCGCCTCAATTATGTTAGGAGTTTTAGAAATCTAAGCATACAGTACCCAAACCCCACTCAAAAAAAATATCACCAAACCTAACAAGTGCACATTCTACCCCAAAGAAGTGAATCGAAAAGGTTATCAAGGCGTCTCCCATCTCGAGAGTGTCATTAGTTAATGTTGCGGGCAGTTCCAGAGATTCCATCGGGAGATCGGTTGATCCCCTTTGAGATGTTATCGCATCGTCATTACCGCTCCAATACTGAGGTCTACAACTCAATTACATTTTATCTAACGTACAATTTTTACGTAGTTCGATCGATACGTGATTAAATGCTAGGCGTAAATCTTGAATAGGTCTAATCGATGTTAATACATTTTAGTTACTATAATAAAAAGTATTCTTGGTAAATCAAAGTTAAATATTTTTACCCTAATTCCCATTCTATATTCTCAGCTTTCTATGCGGATAACATTATAATAATATTGTAAAAAAAGCCTTAAGCCATAGATAATAGTTAGGTACGTCACACACCTATATAATGCCATTTTAAATACCTAGTTCACGGGAAGCATGAAAAATAATTTGATTTATTTCCAGTCACACTCCAACATTTTCACCCTAAGTTTTCAACAAATAGGTGCTACCAGGCGAAAAGTGTATGTTACAAAATAACATCCAAACAAAAATTATCAAAGCAGAATTTGTCAATTGCTGTAAAACGTAAACAGAATGGTTAAAGCGATTAAATAAAGCTTTGTTTTAGTGCATATTTTGTTAAATTCGTTGTGCGGTCACTCGAAAGCGCATCAATGTCGGAGAACCACAGAAAATTAACAAATACCATCCGCAAATGGAAGCGACCGTTAATTCAGATGTGGGATGCAAATAGCTGAACTACGTACATTTTAATATAGGTAGGACACTTCTGATAGGAAGAGAAAACCTCTTTAAGGATATTATTACTATTCGAGAGCACAATAATTCTGAAACATCAATTTTTTTCTGGAGAAAGATTTCGTCAACGCATATCTTTTCGTTATGTGTATTATAAGATATTTTATGTATTTATATTATTAATTTTTTAATAATTTCTATGTTTCATGTTGAATGTTGATACGCAACAAAGATGCAGGTATTTAATAGAGAAACAATTTACAATAAAACCAACTCATTCAAACATTATATCAATAGTATTATTTGCGATTACTTAAAGTAAGAAAAATCACCTATTTATAAGCTTAGAATCCAAATTAATAACATAACTTTTAAACTAATTTTAACTGCGTAACCTAACCGTAAAATGCGTATAAAACCATAACCGCTTCATATACGCAAATTGCTACAAGTTTTGATTATTAGAAAATATTTGTACACGTTACAAAACAAGGAGCTAGAGGGTTGAATCCCTTCTGAATAGAAATAGTTTTCGGGCTCAGCGGGAGGGCCCACAGGGGTCACGCTAATGAATTTTGACTTTTCTATTCGCCTTCCTTCGTAAACTATATAACACAGGAAAAGATAAGAATAGTCCGATATTATTTAATTACGAATCCTACTTGTCCTAACTACTAATATTATATCTAAATGCGAAAGTTTGTATGTTTGTTCGATTACTCATTCGCGCAAAAACTGCTGAATCGATTTTCATGAAATTTGGCACATACATAGCGGGTAACTTGGATTAACACATGTGTTTTCGCTTGACTACGCGGGCGAAGCTGCGGGCAAAATTTAGGGCGAAAAGCTAGTAATTATGATAACAATAGCTCTTATTTAAGAATTAAAATGGGAGTAAATTGTCATGAAAAGTTAACACTCAATAAGCTACATATTGCAGTTAAATTACCTGAACATAAAGTAAAAACGTAAATATCATTAGGCACGTTTGTTATAGCATCGTAAACAAGCAATAACGAATCGAATTTCACTGTAAAAAGGCTCCATCGCAGTTGACAGGACATTCGCTCCATTCAAATTGAACTTTATTTATTGTTTCCATTTAATTTTTATGTATCTCTCGATTATTTTAAAAATATTGCATAGGAATTAAAATTTCTGTAGCTACAATATTAAATTAATTATGTTAAATCAATCGATTCGAATATTTGTTTATTTACAATAATTAAAATATAATATCTATAAGGAAAAGAAAAGAGGTCTAGCAGGGTTTGTGTGAAATCAGTACATTTACAAACATACAAGTAAATTAAAATACAAATGTTTCCTCTATAAAATATTTTAGTTTAGAGATGCAGTAAAAGTTATGTAGTTAGAATAATAATGAAATACTTTTGATCGCTATCTCGAATTGGCGGAGAATCCCCGTAGAAGCTGGCTTAGTATGCAGAGACACAAATGCACAAGTATGCTCATAAACTCAAGTATATGAGATATTTTATATACATGCTCAGATAATGTAATTGTACTTATGTAATAGGTATGTTTAAATTATCTACATAAAAACATCTGGGTATTTCATTTCACAGTTATTTAATATTGAAGAGCTGCTATGAATAAAAAGATTTAAACCACACAAGAATAAACGAAATAATACAAACTGTGCACACTAAGAGAGTCGTTATTAAGTTTACATACAGTAACAATATTTTGCACCTACGCCGTGTATTTTATGAAAATAATTATCATTCCCGCGAGTAAATATTTGTAATGCAGCGCAAGAACGATGATGAGCTTTTGTTTGCTCCGCTGTCGAAAATGCAATTTAATTTCGAATATTTGCTTACAATAAACACGTTACTGTGGTATTATTGGGTGCAATATTCGCTAATTAAGTGTAGTATCATGAAATACAATACATTGCTAACAATTGCTAACGATCCGTCCAGAATTCTGTATATATCGCTAATCTATATTCTATAGGTTATAAATGATAGCCGAATTTGAATTATCAGAGCTGATATGGAGCTGATTCAAGAGACCATCCTTCCATTATCTGTCAATACCTCTACAACCAAATCAAATTAATGCATTTTAATCGGAGAATAATCAGCAAAGTTATTTTATGAAATAAATAAACGAAAATGACTTCTATTTTTTATTTACATATATATTGACAGAATATATACCTATTCATAGTTGTTGTTAAATGGTGGCAAATAAAAACAATTTTTATATTTCGCTAAAGTTAAAAACTGGGAAAAATATAATAAATCATGTTAACATAAAATAAAACAATACATAATATTATGACTCGAATATCTTTACGATTCCCGCAGCCATAAGTGCGATGGAGCCATTTTATTTCACCATAAACACAGGACAAGTTGTAAAAAATGTTCGTTTTTATTCTCGTATGGGATTTATTTTGTTTGTTTTATAGGCTATTGTTTAACTTACAGAGAGTTACTTGTCTAGCCGTATAGAACCGGTCCTACTAATGAACTTAAATAATTATGTTGAGTAATGATACCTTTGTTCTAGAAATACATATACCGTAAACATTTTGAGCTATTTAAAATACTAAAGAATAGCCAGAAAGATGTGAGATAAATGCTTATATTTATTTTCTTCATTCGAAGCAATAACAACGCAATCAAAAGGGGTAATATCTCACACTCATTCGATATAAACATCCCCCATCCTATCTACCTGAGATTTATCCAGAAAAGCGAGTAAATAACGCAAAATGCAACAAAGTACCTCACGAGGCATTTATCTTACGCCGGAAAGTAAACATCCTGGTAACGCACACGACTCTACCCACTTTCGAGCACTTTGAAGATATCTCCCTTAACTTTTTATATTTCCGCAGACAGTTTCGCTCAAGAGATTCTCATATTTTTATTACGTACGACATAAAAATCAAGATCGAATAGGAATGTCGTTGAGGGTTACACAAATATTTAAGGAGCGGGGTTTTATTCGTTTCAATCGTTGAATGTAATTGTTGTTTATTTTAATGTGATTTGTTTTTGCTTTTTCTTATGAATGTTGGACTTCAATAATATTATATTAAAGCTGATTTCAAATTCATCACATGATTTCATGTAATTGCTTAAAAATGTTGTTCTCTTGCATGTGTATTATTAAATAGGTAATTAAAATGAAATCGAAAATAAAAGCTGTTGCATTTTTTTAAGTAGGTACCTACATTTTATAATCACTCGTGGTTTGTTTTAATTTTACGATTCTGAATCGAATACGCTACCACTAAGTATAATAACGTGGGAAACGTTGATAAAGCTCCTATATTATAGGAGCTTTATCAAGATTTCCCACGTTTTTGAACTTGTTGACTAGGTGTTCTGTATGCAAACGCCTTCATAGATAGGATATAAAATTATTTTACCGAGATAGACTATACTAGAAAAAACAACAAATAATTTCTAAAATTCTACACTAACGCTAATTAAATCAGCTTTTGTGTCGTACAAAAGAGACATACACTGAACGCAATATTTATAGTAACAATTATTTGCTTTCAATTTTCCTGTTAAAGCTAGAACTTAGAAAATTCCAGTGCTTCAAGTCAGTTAGTGAGGAAAGTCGGAACGTGACCGGAAATGAATTTCCCGGCGCATCACTAGCCTCGGTAAACTACGCAGAAGAAATTCAATTTGCTTCATACAATATGTATTTTATGAGGGATTCATGGGGAAATGTGTTGTGGTTGTTTATACATATAATTGGCTATTGTGTGAAAATCGATTTAAATTATTTGTATGATAATTCAATGAAGACTTTCCCTAAAAATGGGATATTTGATTGTCGTGAAAAATATTTATTGTTGCCCTGTATTGTAAAGTTTAATTCACAACATAAATGTTAACAAAGTATATTGTAAGTTATTATTACATACTTTTTATGACTCGAATATCAACATTATTATAATAATGTTCAATTATTGTTACAGAACATTACAGTCTCCTGTCCCTAAACTTGATCAGCTCCACTTAAAAGCCACCACATAACTTCACATTAATCTGACCCTTACATTCATAGCAAAAGTATCGTTAAAATACGAATTTCTTATCAAGAGTTCATACATTTTTAGCAGACAATTTCTCAACTGTATTATCTTCACTCGTTGTAATTATTGTAATTGCTAGCCGGGCCTTTATTGCATCCATACTTCGCAAGGGAATGATATATCATAACGATAACACAGAAGTTAATATATATAACGAAAGCTGGTAAATCGAATGATTTTTCTCTTCGCAAATATACCAAATCTTTCAAGTTTAGTATCTATCTAGAGTTTACTTTTCGATAAAAATATAGAGACACAATTTTGCTAGACTTTTTCAAACTTAAATCAAATCAATTCTCAATCCAGACTTGTTCTTTAATCAACAAACAAAAAAAACTCTAAATATTTTGTGTGTGTTAAGAATTATAACAATATAGAGCCTATAAGAGTCTATATATAAACCTTTTTGGTGATTAATTGAAAGAACATAAAAGTTAGACATACAAATATATTTTCTTTATTTCTTAATAGAGTCACAATTGTATTCAATAGATACAGAGCCACAAAAAATTAAAAAGGTTTAACCATTCTAGATCAGATACGAAAATAGTTTGTTGTTATAACAATTCGTATTATATTGTAACAACAAAACATAATATAATAACAAAATTGTTTTCCTCATTTTCAGAAATAATTTATTCCATGTGAACTGAAGAAAAAAATATGTTTTTCTATTGTGGATATTATATTTGAGAAGCTTAACAATATTTTTATTTTTTTTACGTAATTCAAAAACGATATTATTATAGTACAGTCAATTATTTTTTCCAACCTTTTTTTTCAGACGTAAATTAACTTCAAGATGTATTGGTACAATATCATGTTCATGTTTGCGGCAATCGACTAAAATTATTTTAAATCTTGAACATGATCATGAATCATGAACTTGATATAAAATCAAAAGAAATAATTATTTTTAACATAAAAATACACCGCCTTCAAACTGTCAGAACTAGACCAAATTTAAATGGGACCACACGGGAGACACCAGCTATCAATTAAAAAGAATCAAGAAAATTGATTCAACCAGTCAAACGTTCTGAGGAAAGGAAAGGGATCATCAAAATAGAGTCAAATTCAGAATTTCTCTTTTTTTAGGTCGGTTGAAAAGCATTATACATACTCATACTTTAATGATCATATAAAATTTAAATAGAATGAATAATAATACAGGTACCTGTCGTATTAAGTAGTCGCTTAACTACCCACTTGCTTGAAATAATACCCAAAGGTAGAATTTATAAATACCTATAATTAACTAATTTATTATTTATCCAGCGTAGCATATAATATCACAAGCCTGGAATATTGGCTTCATTTCTGCTGTATTTTCGTCTAACAATGAAACATTATGTAGCCTGTATATTATTGTAGAATACAAAACCATGATATATTATTATCTATAGGCACTGTAAGTATATTAACAAGTTTTTTTATTGATGTAAATAGACATATAATTATATTCTTTTTTTTTTTGTGAAAATGAATGTTTTTAAATCTATTATTTAAAAATAATATTAAATTTTGCTGTTATTTAGTTATAGACTGCAGTATGTATGCGGTACCTACCTATAGTTTCGATGAATTCAAAACATACAATTTTTACATTATGAACAAAGCACAAAGTTTAGCAAAGCTTTCATAATTGCACTTTATGAATGAATAATGAATAAAAGCTACACCGTAATACTATTCACCGATTGATTTATATCAATTGGTTTTAATTTCAATTTATATTCGTTTAAAGAGCAATTTATTAATGTAAACGACCACATAAATTATAAATAGTTATCGCTTGGGGCTATTTCAACTAGTAATTTGCTTTCCGCATTCAAAATTGAAGACCGATTGTATCTAATGATTTATCTATCTGTTGGTTAACATCATAATTTTACAGTACCTTCGATGGTTTTGTGGCTTTAAGTTATAGATAATGCATTCAATAAAACAATAAAATATGACAAATGTTGTTATCAACCCACTTTTCCTTTTTTATTGTGAGAACATTATAATATTGTTATAGTTGCACGACGCCCTCTTAAATATATCTGATAATTTTACAAAACTCTATCTAATCTCATGCGTATTATAAATATATTATGGTTATAGTTTCATTTATGCATATTGTGTCACATCAAACTTCGCCGTTAACAAACTGTGTCGTTAGTTTACAAACGCTCCGCAATTTACATGAAACCTTTTTGTATGAAATTTTAAAATAATACGAACCAATACTTACGCATGCCCAAATTATAGGAAAAATTTATGTTCTGAATAATAACAACCCCAATAAAACCTAACACTCGTCTTTCAGTATTCAAGACGGTTATCATAAATACCATAATCTCATATCCAATGCAATTAAAGGCCATTATCGATTAAACGTTTCCATCAGGTTACCGGGTGCTGCGGTTGCGATGCCCGACTCTATTTGCAAGCCACTCTAGCACTAAAGCTACCGCATACAGTACATTTAGTGGACGTTATAGCTATATTTAGTGACTAATTGCTTTTAGTTTTGAAAGAGATGTGTCATTTTTCTTTTTATTTATTTACATTACAGGATTTTATACAAATTCGACAGATTTCTTTTATATTGAGAAATATCTCATAAAAATTAAAAATAAATACTACTTAACATTTTTAACCGTAATTTTAATAAACTTATCATAATGAATATATGAGACCTTTGAAAAACACTCAAAGTAGGTACAAGAAAACACATCTATTTTATTGTGAATAAGATTGTAGAAATTAGAGGAATGTTATTTTTCTTAATAATAATTATTAATTAATCTATTGGGGTCATTGATTATTTTAGAATAATAATTTTGGAAGAGGATAATTAAGGTAATTCCGCCTTGAGGCGTAATTTGCATAAAAAGTGTTGTCGAATTTAATTATTATATTCTTGTTTGTTTTCAATAATAATTTATAATATTAATATAAAATTAAAAAAAAATGTTACGAAGAGAATTCAAGTTCATTATTCTGTTCGGAAATAGAGCACGAGGATAAGCTTGAGAGAGTTTTATTTTAAAATTAATATCTCAATATTTACTAGTCTTAATTGTCTTGTCTTAATAAAAACAGACTCAATATTATTTCTACAAATAACAATAGCAACAATAACAATATACCTACAGGATATAATGTCTGTGTACGTTTACAAATCTATCGCCATTTTCAATAATTAAGGATCTATTAAAATGTCACAAACGAATCTACACACCGAATTGAAAGAAATAATTTTTTTTCTAAAACACACGATAAAAAACCGTTGATAGAATAAAATTGTATTTACATTATTAAAAAAAATATGAAGAAATAAAAAAAATATACCTATCTACTACTTATATACCTACTACTCTAAAAAGTCCATTTAACAACTCAACAACTCATTACTTAATAGAACACCCAATAAAAACTCCGAAATGTTTTTTTTTTATAATATCTTCATAAATTATAGTTACTCTATCCCATTTGACAACTCAACAACTCATTAAGGTGATGTCTCCGTGTCGACAATCAGCGACTAACAGCCGCTAACCGAGTCTTGTTAACGAACTAGACTTAACTAGTAACGCGAGCCCTAACTAATTAGACTAACCGACAATAATTGTACGCTTTGCTGTGTTTTTTGATATGATATCGTGTTTTTTGTGTATTAATAGTGACTTATTAAAGCTTATGAAAGCTTCGCTATACTTAGTTGGAAATACCACCATAGTGTAAATAAGTAGGCAATTTTTTTATAGTTACTTAGTTATTTCATACATTTTGATAGTAATGAGAACGATAGGATAGGTCATGTAACAAACTTCCATGCCCTGTATTTATGTCTTCATCTGCAAACTGTCAGCACATCTACAACAAATGTATTAGGTGTATAAAATATTCCCTAATTTTAAAAGGCAATTATTTATAATAATAAACTCTATAGGTAATATTCTAATTGATTAGCCACAGCATCAAATAAACCACTTAACGATCGAGAGATTTCTAAAAATTTCAATTAATTCCGTCCCGTAAAACAGAACAATGCGAGCAGAAAAAAATAAATTAGTAAATAGCCATGAAAAATTCAATTTCCTGAAGCCAGTGTTGTTATTTCTTTATCAGGAGAGCCAATTACGAGGTTTTATTCGAGAACGGATCTTCGCCCCTTTTCGAATTGATTTGATGAATAATTTTCCAATCGAAAGGATACGATAGCGTCGCAAAGAGAAAATATAATGTAGTGTTTGTTAGTGAACTTTTCTTAGTAGGGTACTAATTTTAATAGGGTGATCTTTGTAGGGTGACTAGCTTAGATATCGACAAAATATACAATTGTTACATTTATATTTATTAACATATTCCGTGAATCATTTCATAGTGTAAAAATATGTCGCTTTCCTCCGTTTATCTCTTTGCTTAGATCATTAAAATTACGCAACAGATTTTGATGGATATTTTAAAGTAATTTAAGTACAGAATTTGTTAAGTTTTCTAGCAAACGGGTGAAGCCGCGCGCGAAAAACTAGTAATGTACATGAAGAACTGAAGCTTCTAACTTCCGTATTCTGTCATTAAAGCATACAGAAACATGACTTCGTAGCACTGTAATTACCCTTATCTCCCCTCATATACCTACTTAAGAGTAATAATGATAAGATTAATAGCCCTAGTATGTGACTTTGTGGATAATTCGCTTAACTCAAAGTGCATTACATTGAGACGAAATAGAAGTTAATAATCAAGCAGTGAAAATGTTTTGATACTAGTACCAATCACAGCATCCAAAAAGAAAAACCAATCATTAATATAGAAAGATAGGTAGAACATACATACGAAATACGTTAATATATTGATTGATTGATTTGAACTTGTAAGAAAATCATTTTTTTTCACTTTTTGGCATTCAACATTTGATTTCAATAATTATAGAAGTGTTTCATTTTCAAGGAAATTTTCCATCGCCAGAATGTGTGAGCTTTGAACATTAGAATTTGTATTATAAATAAATTAAAATCTACCTTAAAACAATACAAATTCTAATAAAGAGATCTGATAGCAATTTAAAAATTCCCAACGCACATATAATCGGCTCTATGAATTAACAGATTAATTAAAGCGCCTTAATAAAATGCTTATTCATTGGC